>CM017797.1:22320937-22616835 GCA_008086715.1 Sitobion miscanthi
TTTAGATGGGCGAGGAGGAAATCCTAGAAGAGATCACCTAACACCTGCCGACCTAGACGATGGTCATTCAGCAGACGGACAGGGTGATCCGACGAGAGGCAGGAATCATGTGGACATAACGCAATTGAACAACGCACCATCTGAACGATTACAAGTGAGTTAACATGAATAACATTGTAATTTAAATTACTTATTGCAAATGAAAATCAACATATTTTATAATGACGTAATGGAATTAATAACTCATACAAAAGTAAATATCAAGTAGACTATAAATATCAGGTTTGACTACCAACTTGTTGGTATAATAACACTATACTGATAGGTGTATTGTGTATAGTGTATACTATATCAATTGTAGGTACACGTCTTGTACCTACTTATGTGACTTTAATGCGTCATCATTGTAGTTTTTAAATTAAAATATTATGAATTATAAAATTATATAACGTTCTTTGGGTAGCAATCAAAGATAATCCTGAAAAGCTATATTATATTTATAATATAAAAGTAATTGAAATTTGTTCTCGTTTTTTACTATACTACAGCAGTTGTTATTTTTCATATGGTACTTGCATTGGTATTATTTATAGAAAATGACATGTTAAGAATAATATAATGTATCCCATTGGCCATTAATCGTAATAATAACACACGATCGAAGACTATAGAGTTAAGAAGACCGAACACAAAATTTTCATTGGTCGTTTCGTTCAATTGAAGGACAGTAATTGCCTATTATACTATTCCTAACGTTCCTGCAAAATTAAGCATCCATAGGTTTTTAATTTATCGTGACTCATGAGTTCTTACCTGTACGTCTTACGAGAACTTACTATAAACCAACGGTCACTTTATTATCTTTTTTCTTATAGTGAACCTAAAGGCTAATCAATGAATTAGAAAGAATTGTATAGCCGTATATGTATACTATAATACTGTAAACTTATGTATAGTCATATGGGCACCTTTCAGGGCTGAATTAAAGGGACGCAAGTTTTTTAATCATGTGTAAAATTTTACAGTATCTATTTATACGAATGTAAGTGGTTTATTATGTTATTATTAACATTATCTTATATTTATATAATTTAAAGGTGGGAAAAATATCTGCCCCGGTGCCCAAAATATCTGAATCTAGCTTGGCACCTACATAGAATGTGCATTATACATACAATATTGTGTTCTAGACTATTTTGATGTTTATTTATGATTCATCTCTTTTAGTTGAACAACAACAACAACAACAACAGCATAGGAATACAACCGAAGAAGTCAGGCAATGACAAACGGAAAGCACACAAAAGGAAAATCGCTGACCGGGATGAGGCGGCTGCGGCGGTGTTGGCGGCGGATAGCTGCTGCAGTAGTTCGGAAGAGGACACTTTGGTGAACCGGAAGCAGCATTTCGCTAGCCTAAGCCCCGCCTCTTCATCGTGTCAATCCACGTTGCCACCGAGTCCACCGAAAACGAATGGCAGTGGTAGTGATAAGAGGCCGGCCACTAGCGACCCGAACGCCGTAAAAGAGCTCGAGCACGCTATGTCCAAACACCTGCCACCGACCACGGACAAAACGTCCACGTCATCAGTGGCAGCAGCACACCAACCGACCGACTTTAGCACGGACGCGCTGCTCAAGCAACAGCAACAGAAGAGTACGATTCAATGGATCGGGGCGCACCACCTGGGACATCACCACCATCTACATCAGCAGCAGCAACACCAGCAGCTACAACAACAGCAGCAACAGCAACAGCAGAACGGTGGCCTACACTTGCAGCAGCACCAGCATCACCATCACCCCGCAGGGCCACCTCACCACCATCACCTACAACATCACCAACAGCAGCAGCAGCACCACCATCACCACCAGGGCGCGTCGCCTCACGGCCAACAGTCGACGGGCGGTGCACCAGGTACCACGCTGCCCGCTTCGGCGCTGCTCCGGCAGATATACGCCAACCGCGAGTCGGTGATCCGCGCTAACGTGCATGCTCCTCGTTCACCCGGCGCCAGTGCTGTCTCGTATTACGCGGGTGAAATGAGCACGTTGCCGACGCCGCCGGGCAGCGAGGGTGGTTATTCGGAACAGCAACAGTTCGGGCCGCAGAAAAACGAGTTCGGTAACGGCGGCGGCCTCGCCGTACCACCACCGTACAGTTACGCCGATTATCATACGGCCATGACGCCGCCGTCGTCCGTGTCGCCACGTGACAAACATCAACACCAGCACCAGCAGCAACAGCAACAACAGCACCAGCAACAACACCAGTATGATTTGTACGGGCCACCGCCGACGTCCGCTGACTCGTTGCTGCAGATACGGCAACAGCATCTGCACCAGCAGTACGGCCATCACGCGGAGGTGACGTCGTCCGCGGCGCCCGCGCTGCCGCTGAAACCACAGCCGTATAACCCTGCGCCGCCACCGCCGCCCCCGCCCGCTGTGCCACTCGACCACTATGATCAGACGTCCGCGGCCGCGGCAGCTGCGGCCGCAGCATTTTATCATTCGGCCGCCGGCTTTCATCTTTACCATCCATCCAAGTCGTCTATGGCCACTGGCCCGCCGCTTCCACCTCCGCCACCGTCATCCGTGTACGCTGCTGACTCGTTAAAGAACCACCACAATTGGTACTCCACGCCCACTTAGTATGCAGTTGGTATAGATTTATAATAATTATGACATTTCATATGTACATTTCACCCCTAACACCATTCCCATATAAAAGCATATGGAGAGGAGTTGGTTTTTAAACGCGACACGCACTCACTCGTATTTCCTCGGACATATTATTTTTGATAGAATTTAAACAATAGGTACAATATTATTATTATTTGTTACGCACAGCAATTTGTAGTGTCTATCATATTGATGTCTGGTAACTAAATAAATTCTGGTTAGGTATCGGTATTCGGTATTTACTAATATATATTACATATAATAATATGTATCTACATTGTTATTTATTGTAGGTACCTAACTTACATTTTGCCATTTTTTCTCGTATTTCTTTTTTAAACGCATAATATTATAAAGTTCACTTTGGTTATTATAAAACAAAAAAAAGAAAGGAGTAAAAAGCTGGAATGGTTTGGACACAATATGGCCAGGGATTACACTTATAAATGCTATATTACACCGGTGCTGCAGGTGGTGGTCGGAAAGAATATAATATACTAAAAAATTACATCATAAGTACTATTAGTCCTGTGCTAAATACAGGTAGCTACTAGCTAGGTTCTTGGATAGAAAAATACAATACATATTTATAAATTACAATAAAATAGGTGCCTTTACAAAATGTTGACAGGTATTTAAATAAGGAATTCATAGTCAGATATTCTTATGATATTCCCCCTCTATTGGAGTGACATTTATCTCCCTAATTCACTCATAAAAACTTTAAATTATTGTAAATAGTAAAGTATAAATAACTTGATAAATATCACCAAATCTTAAACTTACCATTATCAAAAAATAGTCAAAAGGTAGTGTAAGTTTTAAGTACCAAAGCGTAAAATACCCATATATTATCTACACCAATGTATGCGTTTTCTTTTATTTTATATAGCTCATTAGGCGTCCAAGAAAATACGGGTTTTGCATAAAAAAAATAGCACCATTATTATGTGCGATTGATATACTAAGCTTCTAATTATTATATTTGCTGCAGCTGTATTCGTTTGAGACTGTAATATTGTCATTATTCTTATTTAGAGTTATTAAACATATTGTGTATTATAACAATTTTGTAAAAACCTATACCAAAGGTTGTATAAAATACGTAATACCTACTATACATATTATGCACATAATTAATATTATGAACAAACTATATATTTTGTTAAGACTACATCCTTTTTTTTATACCTACATATTTTAACCAAAGATTGTATTTTAGTGTCGAATTTTTAAACTGCGTGCCTACCAATTTTTTAATAAATTGATGATGTACTTACCACTACAGGCAGTGACGTATATGGGAAGTAATTTCAGAGGGGAGCTTATAAAGAAAATATACCTATCCAATTAATATTATAATTTAATCGCCGTATTAAAATGCCGTACCAACAATAAATTTCGGGAATTTATCCCTTTCCCCTCTCCTATATACGCCACTGACTGCAAGTGTGTATATAGTTGCAATGTTTTCATATTGAAAAAATTTACGATTTCGACATCGGGCGTTTATTTTTGGTTTGAAATGTAATTATGAAAACTTATTAAGTAGGTAGGTATAGTTAACTTTAATGAAATATTTCCAAATTTAAACTCAATGTCATTGCACAACCTATTTATGTACCTATTGAAAAATACTTCTCATAAAATCATATCCAGTCAGGATGGCGGTACATGTTTGTACATATTATTTTATACATAAGAGATGAAAATAATGTAGACTTTTATTATAATTATAATTGAATAGATCTGTAAGTTATACGTATAAAACATCATATCAAATTTATTTTTTAACTAAGTGCTGAAGACATCACAATGTTTCAGTCTTGCACTCATCTGTATTATTTGTAATTTACGAAGTGTTTTTATTACGCTGTCGTTATGAGTTATGACTCAGTAAATACTATATTATTATTTTTTATAATTCAAATTTGTTTTTTTTCCCTTAAACAAGATTGTATTGTTTGTAAACATGTTAGATGGTTAATTATATTATTATTATTATTATTATTATTATTATATTATTATTATTTTACGTTGGCTCAATTAATTTGTATATAATGTAATTTTTTACACAAATATGTATAATATATTATATAATATTACTATTATTATTATTATTATTATTATTATTATTACTATTATTATTACTACTATGAAGTTAAAGCTGTTAGTAGGTGTTAACTGAAATGTGCAATAGACACACGTTTATATCAGTGATATTTATTCCTTGTTTGTAATTTAAAATATAAACAAAAATAAATTTAAAAAAACGGTTTCATGTCAATTGTTCTTTCGTGAATGTTTTTCTTGATGTCACAGTCACAGAAACCATATTAAATTTATTGATGCTACTCAAACATCCTCCATAAAATAAAATTGGCTGTCATTGAATGTTATCCACATTTTGAGTAAAACTCTAGTTTGTCAGTTGAAGACAAGTATGCAAATTGTAAACCCAATCTATAAAAAATATTTTAACCTTTAAATATAATTTCCAGTACCTACCTACCTTTGTATCTAGATATTAATTTATTATTATTACGTTTTTATGTATTCTTCGGTCTTGAACAAAATACATTTTCCTAGTCCTTGTCGTGTGTAATGATTTACTATGACACTAAAACATTAACAATATTCATTATCAATTAAACAAATTATGTAAGTAATTTTATTTTAGGGTGTATTAAAAGTAAACGCAAGCTAGTATAGCTACAGCGTGTCAAACATTGGAAATTTAGGCAATCTGCACAACATTTTCTTTGGGGGAATGAGGATTTTAGCAAAGTATCACAAGATTCTTCCAAACTGTGTACCATGATTAAAGATATTTGGTACCTATACTATCTTTAACCGTGATGTGTACCTAACCTAAACAACACATACACATTCATAAACATCAATAAATTTACATGATATAATATGATAATTATTATCCTGTGATAATTTCCCTTAAATTTTGTAAACTAAAATTAGTAAATTTGATGTAACCCATGGGTACCCACATTAAATATGATTGTGAAATAGGAATAAAATTAATTTCAATTGAAAGTATAAAACATCAGACATAGTCCCCATTTTAGATAGGGTAAAAGGACGAAACTTCGTTATGTATATTTAAATACAATTATAAATTAGTATCACATCATTGAAAAACATAATTATAAAAAAAAGGCGGACAAGTGGATACCGGTCTGCTGTACATTAGTCGTCGAGTGGCTCACTGTAATGACCAATGGATGTGTTAAATTTTAATTCAATGATACTAGTCAGTTAACAAGTTATTTCATAAATAAATAATTGTAACTTAACTTAGTTAGTTTCTTAAAATTTAAGTTACCTATGATGCATAGATTTTTCAACGACAATTACATATTTTTACGTTAATATCATTATAACATAACAATATGGACATGGCGCGTTCTGTGGATACCCGTATGAGTCTTGTATAATAGTTGTATAGTAAGTCTAAAATACTGAGGAACGCCCGGACAGAGCTGCAATATCTATACCAACGATTGTACTAAATAGTAAATATATTATTATTGTTATGGCTATTGCCTGTTTGAAATATAATTAGGAAGTTTAGGTATAGGTACATATTTATAGGCTCGGGCCACACAATGCGTTGCATTACATTGTGACCGGATGCGTTAAACTATATTTTTAAAATGTTATAATACATTTTACTCTCAACTTGGGAACTAAAAATTAATTTATAATGAATTAATATTAGTTTAGTTTCAATCTTGACTTGGTATCGCAAGGTCGACAGTCGATTACTATGTCCAATAAAACATTGTTGAAAGTGTTGTGTGCGGCAGAAGCTGCTGGAGAATTGGACGAACCTATATAGGTATACCTACTCTTTCAAAACGAAGATGTTGGGTACATTCCTTAAATTCTGTTAGAGAAAAAAATAAGAACTTTTTAGAATTTTATAAAAATATACGCAAGCACACCCCGAAAAGTTTTTCAAGTGTTATCGAATGTCGGTCAATTCATCGATGAAATCTTGAGTCTTGGCTAAGATTCGTCAACATTTAACTAAAGAAGTTATACTTTAAGTCCGGAGGTTATTCTGACGGTGAGTATATAGTAAGTCGAGAAAGTGTATTATTTACCTTAAACTGAATTAATTGATGAATTGATGACCCCAGCGGACTACTTTGAATAAGAAATATATTAAGAGAAACCTATTATTACACTGACTGCTGTCATCACACGAGAATAAGAATGCTCTCTTTTGTACCATTCTAATAACCTACTAAAATTCTAAGACTAACCGTTTATTGGTTACGTTTCCGAGATCACCTGAGATCACCACATTTTCAGTTACCACTGTCTTTCCGATTTCTGAAGCGTCAGACATTGCCTTGCAAGACCTTTGAGACCCACACCATATTTCTTAGATAATGAGATACTTTAAATCTAAGCAAACTTGTTTTTAGTGTTATGAATTGAGATGTCCTTTAATACTTAAAAACTAGTGGACCATTTTCAATAAAAGTTAGATATAACAGATATTTATATTATGATTATATAATTTATTTATTCAATCCTATTCCCTTCACCTTAGTACTAGGTAGCTAAAATGTAGCTCACACATGAAGCCCACGAAGAAAGAATATTTATTTTAGTTTATTTAAAAGTTTGCTGTCGATTACTCATATTATTATTATAATAATTAGGGATAAGTTGAAATATGGTGCATTTTTTTCAAATATATTTAAAAAAAAAACAAATCTAATGCTCGGACAACGCCGGCAGGGACAGCTAGTTGAGATAAAAATAATGTAGACTATATTATTAATTATTATTTAATAGGTTTGTAAGTTACACATATAAAACATCATATCAAATTTATTTTAAAACAAAGTTCTGAAGGCATCACAATATTGTATTCTTGCACTCATTTGTATTATTAGGAAGTTATGAGGTGTTTTTATTACACTATAATTATGATATAATAAATTCTATATTACTATTATTTTTTACAATTCAAATTTGTTTTTTCCCCTTAAACATGAATTTTATTATTTGAAAACATATTAGGTGGTTAGTTAATTTCTGACTATAATTATCTTACGTTGGCTCAATTAATTTGTATATAATATACATTTTTTACACACATAATATGTATAATATACAGTGTTGGGTAAATAACTCTTGAAAGCAATAAGATTACGTTACTATTATTACTTTAAATATTTCTTTTTTAATTACATTCGCGATACCCGACATTATTTTTATCACGCGTTACGTTACTTTTCCATTAAAAAAAAGTGTTGTAAAATAATGTTTCTTTTTTCAATTATAATAGTATAATATTATAAATTATAATTATAAAATCATATTAAGTATAATAGCTACTAAGTACTTAATAATATAATGTTATATTATGTTATAGTGTTATTATACTATTATACAAATGGTACAAGTATATGAGTAGGTATATAACATTGATGATGTAGGTATATTGTGTCATTGTTAGTTGTTATATTGACAAAATGTATGAGTATTAATTCCTGGGATCTTAAATAATATTGTTGATTATTATCTAAAACTTTCGGAATCATAAATAAGTTTAATTGGTTTTTAATTTTTATAGAATATCCTAGCACCCAGGTTTTTCGTATATTCTACATTCATATAACTTATTTTAATAAAGTGGAAAATAACATATTTCTCCATAAGAATTAGTTTAAGTAATAAAGTAATTTCATTACAATTGCGTGTCAATTTAAATAAAATATAACCAATAAAATGATAACTCAAGTGTTATTACAAAAGTAGTTTTGTTACAGTAATTTGTAATATGCGTTACATTACAATCCAACACTGATGTTACATAAATTAATATTATATAATATTACTATATTATTAACTTTTATTATTGTTATTATTACTACTAAAAAGTTAAAGAGGCGAGTATAGGCGGTAATAACTGAAATGTGCAATAGATACACGATTATATCAGTGATATGTATTCTTTGTTAGTAGTTTAAAATATAAAGAACAATAAATTTTAAAAAACGGTTTCATGTCAATTTTTTTTTCATGTATGTTTTTCTTGATGGCACAATCACAGAAACCATATTGGATTTATTGATGCTACTCAAACATCCTCCATAAATTGAAATAGGCTGACATTGAATATATCCAAGTTTTGAGTAAAACTCTTGTTTGTCTATTGTAGACAAGTATGCAAAATTTAAGCCCAACCTATAAATGAGGTGAACTTTTAAATATAATTCAACTTTCAAGTATGTAGAATGTATATTATTATTACGTTTTTATGTATTCTTCAGTCTTGTACATAAGATATTTTCCTAGTCCTTGTCCTCGGTGATGATTTACTATGACCACTAAAATAATAACAATTTTCATTATCAATTAAACAAATTATGTACTTTTATTTTAAGGTGGTAAAAGTCAAACAAGCTACATCATATCAAACATTGGAAATGTAGGTACTCTAAACCGCAGTAGTATACTGGCTAGGGTGGCGGGTGGGAAATCGTCTGGGCTGAGTGGGCCAGGTAAAAATTTGGGCTGCTTGAATATATTTGGGCAGACAAATTATAAATATTTTATTGTTAGCCCAAAATTAGGCCGAACTTTTGTTTCCCCGAGGCCAATTTTTATTTTCAGTCCGTCCCTGCTAAACACCATTTTCTTTATGCAATTTTTTTTTTAACATTTCAGAATGAAATTTGTTGTTTATAAACACCAACTATACTTAAGAATTTAACAGAATAATATTTACCTGATTCGATGAAACCACCATCAGGAATAGACGGTATTGCAGTAATTTTTGAATGTCCTAAAACTGCGTTGAAGTTATCTTCTTCTTTTTCAACCAATACCAAAGATGTTGGCAATGTATCACAAGATGCCTCCAAACTGTGTAACCTAAATGACACATACAAATGCATTAACATCAATGAATTTACAAGACATAGGTATCACATACCACCATTAACCTAACCTAATGGGGCACGCGTAGGTTTCTGCCATGCCCCGAGTGGGGGGATGGCGGCACTTGTTCTCCAGACACCGTGACTTGCCCGAAGAAAAATGCCGCCCGCGGCCGGAGTATCGAACTCGGGTCGGCTGCGTCTCCGACTCCTTAGTCCGCTCGGCCACTCCGTCCCCCCTATACAATCTTTATTTCTAAACAAACGTAATACATTTTATGAAATTACAGAAAACTTATTTATTTTTTTAATAAGTAGGTATTTTAAATTTTATCAAACCTAAAGTATAATTGTATTCCAATTCGAAACCAATAAAAGATGTTTAAGAAATCTTGTAATACCTGGCCATTTCACTGCGTGGCCATTCAGAATTAATTACAGCACAACATTGTTTGATGAGGTGTTTGTTTCGGTGTAATGGAAATACTTCAAATTTTTCCATTGCCACTCTAATGTAAATGTAAAAGTACCTGCAAATTAATAATCTTAGAGTAAAATTCTACATTTTGATATCTAAACTTAAAAAAGGGGGCAAGTTATTACCGCTCTGTTGTACTGTATGAGGGGTGTGGGTCAATAAAATGGACATGTTAAATTCTAATTCAATCATATAAAACCATTGTATACCTACACAAAAAAAACGATTCTGAATGTAGATGGTCTGTCAGCCTATATTACTAAGTATATTTTATTATTTTTTGATATTATTTCTAACAAAGTAATTTATTTTACTATTAGTAAACAGTTAAACAGTAGGTTAAATTAATATTTACCGAAAACATTTCATTTGATATTCTTTAAAAGCTTCAAGTACTCACAAATAATATTTTTAAATTACAATTTTGAATTTACAAAAATAACTGAAATTGTTATTCTTTGCTTTTTATTTCTATTTATTGTATTGTAATCACTAGTAAATTATATTTTAAGATTCCACAAATATAATTTTTATAAAATTGTTTTAAATGATAGAGCTATAAATAAAACAAATTTCTAATAAGTGATTACTTTAAGTTCAACAACGCCATCTATTTGTTGAAAAGTGTAATGACAGATATTGATTATTTTTGTTCTATTTTACAACTTATCCTTAGAAACCCTATCACAATGTTATCATATTATAAACAATAGATGTACTAGACATACGTAGTAGGTACAGTACTACATAACAAATTTTACACATATTAAAAAAAAATTAATTTTATTTAAAAAATGAAACCAGATAAGTCGGAAAACAGCCACATTAACGACGATGATCTGAGCAATGGTTTAAAAAACCATATGTTTTGGATATTTGGTTACGGTTCATTGATATGGAAAACTAATTTTCCATTCATTAAAAAATATCCTGGATACATAAAAGGATACACCAGACGGTTTTATCAGTTTAGCCCAGACCATAGAGGGACCAATGACTTAGTAAGATTAATTATTTTAATTATTCATATGATGGTGATTTTGTAGCACTTGCACTATGAAACCTAGTGATGTTACGAACCCTGATTTTTGAAATATATTCAAACCCAAATCAAACTAAATTTTTTATAGGAAAACTTTTAAATATTCAAAAAACAAATTATTTATTAGGTACCTTCCTAATAAAACGTTGGGTATAGGTTATACCTAATAACGATAATATAAAAAATAGTTTTTTTTTATAGTTCTTCAACGAATTGAACTCAAATTTTTATTTCAATAGTTCGATTGAAAATTGAACAGTTCGAATCATCACTACATAAAATTAATGTTTATGGGTACTAATTATTTCTAAAAATTCTTAATCAATTTCAGCCTGGACGAGTAGTGACTCTTTTACCATCAACTAATGAAGTAAGTTTGTATTGTATAAGTTGAACTCTGCACTTAGCTTATTTTACTTTTTTTTTTTTTTTATTTTATTAAGAATAATTACAAGCTATACATAATTTTGTACAATAAATAATTTTGTTGAGTGAGTTATTTTACTTTACAATTTATTATGTATTTAGTATATATTATGAATGTATAATTATATGGACTTTTGGTAAGTACTTGTTAGTTGTTTGTTAATAAAAGTAAATGATAATGGTAAGTATATTGTTTACAATTAATAGCAGCATAGTTAATAGTAATACTTCATGGTTGCTCATAAATAAACACAAAAAAAAATCCATTTCCTAAAAATCCTTAAATGTCACTTTTTTATTTGATTGGACAGAATATTTTTATTGTTAAAATTCAATGCCAGTTTAAAATATTATAGGAAAAATTACTTAATCAAATTAATTTTTAACAATATTTCAAAAGAAGTCAATAATGTTTGTGATATAGATATGATCTTGAAATTACACATACATATTAGCTGACAACATACTAAGTGTAAAACAATTTCAAATATTATAAGAACTCTTTTCATGAATAGATCACATACTAGACATACAACTACATGTAAGATATTATAATACAGAGAAATATATATCATAATTCATGAATATTTAATTTTTTAGATTAAGGGGATACTACAACTACACACGAGTTTTTACAATTTCAAAATGATCATAATTTGTTTTAAAATTAAAACAAGTGTAAAATAAAACCTATTTGATTAACTAGAAGTACTTTTAAATTTGATAATAGTTCAATTCACTCTAATGATAAACATAATTAGAGTTGATTGGATATTTTAGAATGTACAATATTGTATAAGTATATAATACCATTATTAAAAAATGGTACCTATCTCGGTACAAAACTTAATATTTGCGATATAATGTGATTTTAGAGTCGAGTGTGGGGTATAGCATATGCGATTGACAATCGAGATATAGATAATGTATGTGCAGGATTGGACCTACGTGAACGTGCAGGTTATACTAAGAAAGTTATCCAATTTCATACAAAAACAAATGAAGATCAAATACCATCTGAAGTCACTGTGTATATAGCAGACGAAAACAATGAATGGTTTGCTGGTGAAGCATCCATTCAACAAATTGCTTCCAGAATAGCAGTGTGCTGTGGAACCAGTGGATCAAATCCAGAATATGTATATAAATTAGCAGCGGAAATGAGACGGATAGCTCCTGAAGAAGATGATAAACATTTATTTCAACTTGAAATGGCTCTGAAAAGCATCGAAAATAGTTATTAAGGAAAATCAAATATAAGACATTTTTATTTAATTCATATTTATTGTTTTTATTGTAAGAAAAAAAAAATATATATATTATTGTTATAAACACTAGATTGGTATATATTTTTTATTTCATCAAATGCAATATGAGGTCTACCGGCAAACGCGTTCTACCATCTGTTGTCATCTGCTATAGGATGTGGCCTTCCTGCAGCTGGCCGGTTTTTACCCAGGGGCTTACGATTTTTGATAGATACAGTCTAATCTCTTTACTTTGGTTAAAACTTTATCTTTATGACTTTCGATTACAATGCTTCGCCATTTCGTAAAAGTATGGACTCAGATGCTCAGTACATCACTTATTACGTGACACTATTCTACATATTATTTTGGCACTCATGCACTTACACACTCAATATGTTGGCAAAATATGTATATAAGTAGTGATGAATTAACTACCAATTTTTAATTAATAAAAATGTTTTGGAAAATAATGAAAATGCCCAATGTAATAAGTGTGGAAGTGAGATGAATTTGTACATATGTTAGAAAAAGGGAAAAGAAGGAGAGTTGTACAAAAAGATGTCAAACATCTCAAACAACTTTTTAGGTTTTTTTGTGAAATTATGCTATTAGATTTTAAAGAAATTTTTTTTCGCCGGTAGACCGCATACTATATGACTAATTATAGTTTTACCTCTAAATTAAGATAAATGTACATGGTGCATCCAAATATTTGATAAAACATTTATAAATGTCTCTGTCTTCTTTATTTAGGTAAGTAGTAAGTTAGAAATTATATTCATCAATCATTAGTTCAAATAGTGAGTTGAATGAGTTAGTATTACCCAGGAATTACAATTTTCAAATTTAATTAATTACTTAGCTATTCAATTTGTTTAAAATAAATAGGTACTATCTAGGCCCTAGGCGTTCTTGACAAGTCACTCCAAAAAAATTTAAAAAATAAAAATTATATTATTTGTTATTAGATTTATATTGTTTTAATATAGGTATATTTTATAAATTCATTGTAACATAAGGCAGTGCTCTTAGGCAAAACTATAGGTCATTTAAATTCATATTTATCATTTAACCTGTCCTAATAAAATTTTATAATTTCACTTATGGTACCTAGTGCTAAAATCCTGGTAAGGAACAGTCTCTATGAAGTTGAAGTATGAATATTAACCGATTGGAACATGCATAATACATTCAGTGCATAACCAATAATATCATTGAGTTCTTACTTCTTAGTTAGCTTATAAGGATATGTTGATCCAAATACTCTGATAAATAATGTATATGAAATATAATATGTTATCAAATACCTAGCATATCAGCATATTAAAATATCATTTAGGTAAATATAGGCAGTCAAAATATTAATTAAGCAGTAATTTTTCAATGATGAATAATAAATTGACTTCAAATAATCTATTACCAGGTACGCAGCAAATTCCAACGTGAATATAGTTTTAATCTTATAAGAAGTAAAAAATAAAAAATTTGAAATTAGCAACAAAGAAACTTAATAGTAAATTAAACTTAAATTTAGATACAACTAATAATTAATTACAAAAATATACTAGGTAAATAGAAAAGAGTGTATAAATATAAATATTTCTTGAGTTAATTAATTTATTGTAATAATAAATTAATAGTAAACAATAACTGATAATATGCCGTTTTCTTCTCGTCTGTATAAACTTTACCGGTACCTGCTGTACCAAAGGTGGATTGACCATCAAAATCACAAACCCACTTTGCTGGTGGGATATAGTGGTAAAATACTTATTCTGTGATAGTACCTACTATTATATGCTACTATACAACTTATAAGAGATAAGCCGGATATCCATGATCCATACTTCATATTATACCACAGATTTCTACATAGTATATTAAGGGCCATTGGGGCACATCTTCTTGGACCATTTAAGATAATCATGTGTTGGACTTCTTGTCTTACTAGGTATTTGAAATTTGAAATTTGAATCGAATGACGAAGTACATTACCACATTTGTGATTTGTCATTATCAGTTATCACTTGACACTTATCAGTTATCACAGTGGTTGAGGCGTTGAGTTGTTGTTACATAGTTGCTACATATATCTTGCTGCTTGCATATTCTGGTTCGTAGTTTACTTACTAGTTCATACTTTTTTATGTTCAATTTTTCTATGCGTACTTATAAGTTACAAATTACAAGACATTAAACGTTTAAAACTGCAAAAATCTAGAATATAGTATCTTCTTCTTAGTACTTAAGACCTAGGTATATAAAATATTTTTTAACGGTAAAAAAAATTATATTAATATTTAATACCTAATTAATTATAATAATCAATAATCTTTATTATCATTAAACTTATCAATTCCCTAATCCTAATTAAATATTAATTTATGAATTATCTACATAAGTATAATACACTGTGTTTTTCTTTTCTCTCAATAGCATTCAATACAATTTAATTGCATTAGGTACTACTGAAGTACTGTCTACTGTTAATATAAATATGGCCACAAATTTAGTAGTATTAGGAGAAAATGCTGCTAGAATTAACGTGAAAGTCAATCCTAATATGACTGTTCTTAAAGCAAGTGCCTTACATTACTTGATCTTTAAGCAATACTCTTTTTAAATACATTTTATTGTTTTAGGTAATAGAATTAGCCTGCACAAAAATTAAGGCAAACAGCAACGATTTTGATTTAAAGTAACTATTTGCTTTCCTTTTTAATTTTTAATAAATCATAAAACATTGATCTATGTTTGGCTGTCTCTTGATTGAATAGATATCACAACAAAATATTAGATACGACTAGTCTGATCAGGTTTACAAATATTGCCAATAATGCCTTATTGGAATTGGTACCTGTTACAAAATCTAGACAAAATAGCTCTGTTGGTGTATGGTTACAAATAGAAGATGGATCTAGATTATCCGGAGAATTTTCATCTAGCCGTAAGATATATTGAAAATGTTATCTATTTATTACAATTTACATATTTTTTACTACATAATTTTATTGTTTTTAATTAGAAAATCTATGGGAAATCATACAGATATTATTGAAGGACAATTTTTCTAATTATGAAAGTCCAGCTATAATTTATACAAGAATGGAAATAATTGGTAAAGAACAATTGCAGCAGAAAACATTAAAAGACATCGGACTAGTTAGTGGCAAAGCCTTATTAAGGTTAGTTGAAAACCAATTACATAAAATATTCACTCAATACTAATATTTATATATAATAATTGATTTTTAAATGTTGGTTACTTCACTGACCATTGTTCTTGCCTTTTTGATTACATTTAAAATAGTTAATTACTAGAAAATTGAGAATACAGTGAACATTTTAAGTTATTGGCTCTATAATTAACTACATAATATTACTTATTATCTCTTTTGTATTTGTTTCAACTACTTTTTTTTAATGTATTCATATTTACTTAACAAATGTTATATTTTGATTAACTAGATTACTTAATAAAAAAGAATCTGAAGACCAAGCTCATGTATATGTACCTGCAGCAAGAAAACCAAAACTTGAAGAATCTCCTAGAATTTTAGGTCATAAAGAAACAAACACAAATGAATTATCAAGTGTTGAATCAGCAAAGGTTGTGGCAACAAATCCACAAGAGTCCATGAATATTGAATCAAATACTGATATAGCTGAAGAATCTGAGCCTATAAATATTTCAACATGTCAAAAAAACTTTGATAATGACTCTAAAGCATTAGACAACAAAAAAAAGCCTACTCTTACTAATGAAGATCTCATTAATTTCAATAAGTCTATATCTTATGTAAGTAAGCTTCCAAGCATTTTTTAACTGCTTTTATTTATATTCTTTTGTATTTTACTATTATTATTACAAACAGTTCATATATTTATTTATTCATAAGCTTAAATATTAATTCATATCACTATAGAGGTTTATTATATATTCAATATTTTATATTAGTATTAACGTCCTCATATACTGCAGTGGTAGCAGAAAATGATGGCGGAAGTATTTATAATTAATTAATATTTAACATTTATTTTAGTTAGATGAACGCGATACATTGTTATTTGACATTACGGATGGTACTTCAGTGTTATATCAAGATGAAGGTGATGATTTCTTTAAACCAACTATAAAAGATATTACTCTAGTACTACGAGATTTGAAAAATTCACGGTACATTTTATAGTTAATAATTACTAATTAATAGCATCAAGAGGAAGTTATACTCACATGTGTTGTTTCAGTCTTACTAACGCAAAACATGGACAATTTATCATTCAGAAGAATCCATTTTAAAATACTCATAACTTGTTTCAAAATAAGATAAAATTTATTAATTAGATCTTAAAAAAAAACAGCTTTAGGTGCTGTAGATAACATTTTTACCTTTAAATTTGATAATAGTAATAATATATTTGTCAATTTACTCTAATACAAAACAAATTAATAAAATTCTTCTGAACATTAAAATATTAAATCATCCATGTTATGCCTTGGTAAAACTGAGACAATACATACGGGTATAATATCCTCCGAAAAACAATAAATACTTAAGAGGACATGATATCCTCATGTGTTATCTTCGTCTTACAAGTGTGTCACAAAGAAAACTGTATACTCAGCAAAACACGTGTAGCTACTTTAATTTAAAAATTAGAGAAAATTGACCCCTTATAAAATCTAAAAGTAAGATTATTATGTACGTAACCTCATGGGCTTTTAATTATATTTTAATTTTAAAGCGAGTTATGAGAATTTTAAAATTTTAAATTGTATTAAAATATAATAAAAAGCCCATGAGTTTGCCTAGATAATAATCCTAATATAATATTTTATAGGAGGTCAATTCACCCTAATTTTTAAACTTGCGGAGCTACAAGTGTTTTGCTAGGCGTAACATTTGTTATGGTATGTACTTTTTAGACAGAGACAACACATGCGGGTATCACGTCCTCTTAAAATTACATATTATTTGTTTTAAAATATTTATCTTTAAATGTTGGTATTTAATGGCACTTTTCACTTAATAAAATATTTATGTGGTTGGTAATTAATTAAAAATTTTAAAGTTTGTATATGAATGAAATACATTTTTTTGTGTTGTATACAAATTTTAATCCTAGAAAGTGTAAATTTAGAAGATTGACATATTATGATATGTGAATAAAATAGTAATAAATAATAATGAACTAGACTTTATGTTTGTAAGTTATTTTAGTATAGCACTGCCATTACGTTAATTTATATCTTGTATCATAAAAAAAAATAACACCCAAATTATAAATAACTTAATATTTCAAAAACATGTATGAATTTATGATTTGGATACCTCTATCAAAAAAATGCCGCTTACACATGACAAGCAGCAACCATTTTTTGTGCCTGCTACTATAGTGTTTTTTTTTCAATGGTCTTTCAAATAATTAGATCATATCTGAACTATTCTATTGTTAAGAAACTATCACTAGATAAATTAATCAATAGTTGGATTCTATAATCTATAGTTTAGTATTCAAAATTTAAAAGTTAAAATATTGAACTGCTTAGACAATTTTAATACATATTTAGTTTTCAATATTTTATATTATTCTATTAATTGACAGGATTGTGAGGTATCCAAATAATATTCTATTAGTTTAATAGTTTTAAAACTGTTTGGTCATATGTACAAATTTTTGATAACTTATTATAATTATTCATATTATTCAATACAATCAATAACATTCAATAATTAAATAATGTAAAGTGTGTATCAAAATTAATGAATATAAAATTTTTAAAAATACATGTAAAATTAATAAAAATACAAATTGTGCTTTGAAGTTTAAGACTATATTTATTTTTTTATTTTAGGGCTCAATTTGAAGATGGCCAACTGTGTACAAGTGCAATGCGGGAATTAGAAAAGGCTCAAAATCAACTAAATTTATTACATAAATACAAAAAATGTATTATTAGAATCCATTTTCCAAACAGATTAGTGTTACAAACCATATTCAAATCAACTGAAACTGTATTGGACATAATTAATTTTATTCGAAAATATCTCATTGATGAGTCTTTAGACTTTAGTTTGTGTAAGAGCCAATTTAATTAAAATGTATTAATTTAGTAATACCATTGAGTATAGTATACACAGTATACTGTACTCAATGGTAATAATAATTAATTCACAAATGATTTCATTTTAACAGTTACAACACCTCCTAAAACTATTTTGAAACCTGAAGATACTTTATTGGAATGTGGATGTGTACCATCGGCAATGATACATTTTTCATGCAATTTGGAAGTTGATCAATTAAAACCTGAGCTTAAACATAAAATTGTGTCAGGGTGTCAAGCTTCAATAGCTGCTTATCTTGTCAGGTTGGTCATTCATATATTATGTGTATACTTATTAAGTCAATGGTATAAATTTAATTGTTCATAAATATCTTAAAGGAACACAAAAAGATAGTTTTTAGTTTAAAATATTAATTAAAATCTTTACCTATATACTATGGTTTTTATTTTGAAGACCACCTGAATCAATAGTTATAACTTATACGATATAAGATAACATAGTGATCAAAACTCAAAAATGGTAGCATTGTAATTTTCTGTAAAAATTATTAAACTATTTGAAATAATTTATGCTACTTTTATTGCATCCTTAATATTTTTGTATTTACTAACTTATTAAAAATAAATTAATATTTGCAGAAAAGAAAGAATTCCAAACTCTTCAAATAATGAAACTTTATATGATGAACAGCCAGGAACGAGTAAACAATTAGACAATCAGAATTTTAAAACCCCTGATTTTACTCAACAAAATAAAGCCAAAGCTAATAGTGGGAAGACACCTAAATGGTTTAAGCCAGTATGAAGAAAAATCATTGACTACAAATTGTGTTTAAATTACTTAATAATCATTTATTGATGTATAATTATTAATTTCTGTATGGTATATTATATGTATATTTTTTTTTTTGATAACATTTATATAATAGCCATATAATTTAAAAATCTAGTAATAAAAAAATGATTTAAAAACAATTAAGTATTTGTTGTCGTCTTGTACATCTTTATGATGTTGTTATCATTGTATTTTTTATATACTTGTAAATAAATAATTTGCTTAAAGAACATTTTTTGTTCATTCTGCATTAACATTAAGCAATGTAAGGTTTACTAAATGTCTCATTGTTGGTCTTCCATGAGGGCAATTCTAAAATAAATAAAATTCAAGTCTCAAACGAATTCAAATTATAAATTAGCAATTAGCATTGACATAAAGTCAATATAGTTGGTTATTGTTTATGTTTAGCTTACCCAAGGTTGTTCAATATCTCCCATGTGGTCAATGAGTTTTCTCATATCACCAAAGTTCAATACTTTACCAATCATAACGGACTTACGACAAGCGCGTGATGCAAACATTGAACGAACTCTAGAAGGTCTACAAAGAGTATTTGGCGCATCCTATATAATGTTAAAATAAATATTAAAAAAAAAAATTTTTATTTTACGTCATATTAAAATTACTATTTACTTGTAACATGAACAAAAGTTCATCTACATCCTCTTTACCAAAGCTCCAATTATTACTCATAGGAATCATAGTTAATTTAACTTTCTTTGTTGGTTCCGCTAAATAATATAAAGTAGTATAAATAATATACTTGATAAGTGATAACTATGAACATATTTCAAAAAAGAATTAATAAAACTTACCATCTTGTTGGAACTGAAAATCAAATCCATTCATTTGAAAAACATTAATATTTTCCATTAATATAATTTCATTAACAGCAGTTAATTCTAATTGTTGGGGTCTATAAACAAATTGAAAATTAAATTTATTAACTCAAAATAAAATAAGAAAGTTTTTTTTCATTGTTAGCCAAATATTTAAATGTACTAAAATTGTTTATATAGAATATTATACACAATTTAAAGAAATTCTGATTTGGTAAAAATTTTAGTTTTAATTTATAATTATTACTAACACCACTAATTTTTGGCTTGTAATTTTAGTTGTATTTTGTAATGTTTCAAAGTTATATTTTTCATCGGTAGCATGTTGATCAACTATAAATAAATCAGCATCAAGTTTGGTAATGATGAAACCCAAATTAAATTGGCCAATTATACTCATCTATAAAAAAATAATAAGTTTTGTATTTATTTAAATTTTTACTTTTAATTTACTATAACTTACTCTAGAAAACATATCTTTAGAAATTTCTCTACTTAATTCAACCTCAGCTTGTTGATTTTTATTTGGATCAATAGTTGCGTAAAACCGTGTTTTTATTTTCTGTTTTTCAGATCTTCGAAATCTTAAATTGCTTAACCTTTGTTTAATTTGTTCAAGGTTAGTTTCAACTAGTGCACATTTTCTTTCTTTGGGTGCTATAGAAGTGTCTATTTCTATACTAGGATTTGTGTTTGTTTTTGACAAATCACAAGAAGTTTTGATATCTTTAACAAATACATTTTTTACATCACTCTTATGTATTGAATCAATGTCTACTTTAGAACCTGATTTTTCAGCAATTTTTAAGCAAAATGTATTATTATCCATATTTTCACCATTTGAATTATCAACAACATGTTCAGTTAACTCAATGTTCTCGCTTTTTGTATTATTAATATATGTGGATTTTTTTTTATCATTTTTAATGCTTTCTTGTTTTTGTTCATCATTTTTTTCCTCTTTGTCAATGATTGCAATAGTGTCACTGGTGTCAGCACACATAAATGGACTGGAAGATATTTCATTTTCTTCTATTTCAATTAATTTCTCAGTATGATTTTTTTGAATATTATCATTAGGCTCAATTTTTTGTTTAAGAAATTTATCTATTGTACTTGGAACAGCAGTTGTTATTTTAGAATTATCAGATTTCCATCTAACGAGTTTAGCTTTAATTTGTTCCGAATGACTAAGTGTCTTTTGACTTTCATATCCATTACTTATATCCAACTTCAGTACTGAAATAATGTTTCAATAATTAAAATAAGCAATTAATAACCAGGTTTTTATTACAAATATATATGAACTATAATATCATGTTCAAGGATATTTATATATTTTATAGAATATAGCATGACTAAATATTAAATAATAAATAACAATTAATAATATAGTATCATTGATTATAAATACTATAGATTGCTCACTGGCGGGTTTTTTGGTGGCACAAAATATTTACTCCTAGTAGATGGCAAGGCGACATGACTACTAGCGATTACAACATTACTAACATAGGATTTGGGTGCGGGCTTGTGTTTAGTAATGTAGTGTAACATTATAATCGCTAGTCTCTCACGTCACCTCGCTCGTCTACTGGGAGTAAATAATTTGTGCCATCGAAAAACCGGCCAGTGAGGCAGTGAGCAATCTATAATATTTATCATGACAAAAATCTATTTTGTCATGGTATCTATAATCAATGATAGTATACTATTCATAAGCATTTGAAGGTTTTATGTTTTTTTTTCTTTTAAATATTTATTGAAATCTATTGTTTTACTCAACACATATTATGTATTTAACAATTATGTAATTACAAAAAAAGTAATAGTGTTAATGACATGATTTCACTTTTAAAATTTTCATTATTTTTAAAAATTTTGTTGCATATTCAAAACTCATAAAAATCTATTATGTTGTTTTTTTACTTATTTTATGTTTATTATCAAACAAATAAAATGTGATTCCTCTATTAAGAGGACGTGATATCCTCATGTGTTATCTTCGTCTTACAAGTGTGTAACAAAGCAAATTGTATGCTCAGCAACACGTGTAGCTACATTAATTTAAAAATTAGAGAAAATTGACCTTTTATAAAATCTATTATTATCTACGTAGCCTCATGGGCTTTTTATTATATTTAAATGTTAAAGCGAGTTATGAGTATTTTGAAATTTAAAATTGTTTGTACATATTAACATGAGTTTGCCTAGATAATAATCCTAATATTATATTTTAAAAGAGGTAAATTCACTCTATTTTTTAAATAAACGGAGCTACACGTGTTTCGCTGAGCGTAAAATTTGCTGTCATGCAGTTGTAAGACGGAGACAACACATAGGCATATCACGTTCTCTTAAATATAAATAGTTATTTTGCTTACTTTTACAATCTTTACTTTCAATAGTTGATTCATATGGCCTTTTAGTCGATATTGATTCATACAACGATGTATCAATCTTGTACGTAGATGGAATATTTTCAAACAATTTATTTAAACTGGCCTTGTAATAGAAGTAATATTTAAACACGGATATATTATGTTGGATTACTACCAAACCTTATTAACGGCAAAAGTTCAATTTTTTTTTAAAACACTAGATAGTGTATAAATCTTAGCTCTATAATTTTTAAAGAGGCACTATCAAAATCTCTATACAACCATGTTTTTTTTAGGTTTTTCAGTATTCATTATTATTGTATTGTTTTATTGTGAGATGTAAGAATTCATATAAAAAATTATTATATGGTTTTGTACTACAGGGAAAAATATAAATAAAATCCTAGAGAAACTTTTCAATTATTTAAAATGACATTTACCAACAATTTAATTTTTACCGATAATGAGATTTGGCAAGAAGTCAACGATTAACAGGTTTAATTGTTAAATGTAGAACATTATAAATTATAGTAGTTAAACAATAAATATGAATTACTTACTTTAATTATTGAGACTAAATAATTTTCATTAGACAAAAATATTTGTCTTTTATCTGGTGTCACATTAATGTCTACTTCAGCTCTCGCTATAGTTATATTTAAGTAGACAAATGGATATTGATTTTGATTGTATTGATGGTAAACTTCATTCACTGTTTTTATAACCTAATATAAAAATAAATAATATATTATTATATATTACATTATTTTTATTTCAAGCTGAAGTACATTTTTTTTTATTTTTTTGGAAAAATCAGTTTTGTAGTTAAAATATATATATACTTATAAATAGATATCAATTTTCGAGTCGAATTAATCAGCAAGATGAAAAGTAATATTTAATTTACTTTTTAAAATACTAAAATTTATAAAAAATAAAATATGTGAGTACCTTTAAAGGCTCGCATGGTCTAGAATTAATGAAATAAAATTGTCTGTCCTTAGAACTTCTACCTCCATTATGAACACAACTTGATATATAACCATCTAGTTCAAAAATATTTGGAATATCATTTTCTTCATCTACAGGAATGACTTTTTTTAAAACTAACAAACTGTTAGCCTGAAAATAATAACTGAATTAATAAAAGAAGATCATACATAACCAAATAGCAAATCCTAATAAATTTACCTGTTTAGATCCATAAATGCATGATATGTTTTCTAATACTGTGTTGCTACCATGTGTTGATAAAAGAACATTATTCGAAGATTTTGTTTGATTAATACACGATAATCTATGAAAAAAAAAAGTTATTTGTATACAACTAACCAAAGTTATTAAAATATTAATTTACTTCACTTGAGTAGCCACTAAACAGTAACCAGTCACTACTTGGATCATTTTTCCAAAGTCTTTTTTTAAATTTTGATGAAACTCTTTATGCCTTACAGGTAATGAAGAGAATAAATTAGACAATGTAACTGCTGTTCCGACCTAATTAACATGTAATTTAATTTTGTAAACAAAAATAAAATCAATTTTATAGTGTTATTACATTATTATATACAGTGATGTGTTGTTAAAAATATGCATGGGTAACTGTCATAGCCTTTTTCACACTGGTAGGTGACGATGGTAAAAACTAAAAATTAAAACCTTATCATAAATAAAAAAAATATTTTTCTCACCATGTGTTGAACATAGCTATTTTCTTACAGCCATTATTATGACTATGAGATATAAGTACTTAATAACTTTTGGATATAGTTTTTTATGGATATTTATAGTAGTACTTTTCCAAACAAAAACCATAAAAAACGTGAAAGGAAATAAGGACCCACATATTTATGACACTTAATATTTTTGGAAACTTGAATTCAGAAAAATTACAACGTTAAAAGGTCATTGATCACCAAAATATTAATTTTTTTATATCACCTGATAATTAATAAATATTATCTAAAATTTAAAAATTACAAATAATTATAAAATATTTTATTTTTATGAATAAAATAATTTGTATACAACCCATGTATATTTTCAGTGAGTAATGAGTATAAGAAAAAAAAAATAATAGAGCTTAATAATAATAATATATATATATTTATTTAATTATAAAATCGTACTTGCTTAGCAACAGGGACTTTCAGCTTGATGTTTCCTGTATGATCAAACACTAACTTAATGCCACATTCTTGTGATGAATGTCTAGTGGTTACTGTTACATCACTTAAAGCACATAATGAGCTCAATGCTTCTCCACGAAAACCAAATGTTTCGACCGAAGTCAAGTCAGCAAAGTCTTTAATTTTGGATGTATGGTGTTTTAAAGCTATATGCAAATAATTGTAGTTAGTTTGAACATTAGAATCTTAAAATATCATTATAATCATACCAAGTCCTTCAAAATTGTCAGGATGAACCCCAGATCCGTTATCTGTAACTTCTACCAAATCTTTACCAAATTCTTTTAGTTTAATTCCCACTGAAGTGGCTCCAGCATCTAAACTATTTTCTATTAACTCCTTTACTGCTGTGGCCAAATTCAATACAACCTTAAAAAAGTGTATGGAAATATTATATTATGTAGGTAATAGGTACCTATATCATAATAACAATAATAAAACATATAAAATATTACAAATTATATTGTTTATCCATAATTACCTGACCAGAACATATTTTATGAACATCTAATTTATTTATTGGCTTGATTTGGCTAGACATCGGTAATATAAAAATACAACTAATTTATAATTTTAGCATAACGATAAAAGTGTATTTAATATCAAGTTTTGCAATAGTAAAACTAAAATATTACTTAAATACATTATTTAGTTCCATAAAAATAATACTTAATGGTAGTCAGTCTTTCAGTAACTATTGGTTGAAATAATAAGAAATACTATAAACAAATGACACAACAATACATAGCAAATTAATCTTAATCTTGGAGAATAATTATAATAAATCTTATGCCACTTTTTTAAGTTGTTTGTAATCAATCCTGTATAGTATCCTTGTTTATAGTATTTAATATTGATTAATTATATTAAGTATTAAAATTTAATGTTTTATGTTATTTCATAATAAACGATGAGGTCGCGATTGTAAGTACTAAGTAACAAAAATTATGTAAATATGTAATTAAGCAGTAGTAGATGAAATTCAAAAATTTTCCTGTCAGCAGTGATTTTGAGCGATGTTCGATGACCATGACAATTGACATTTGACATTTAACAATATTAAATAATAATTTATTATCAATTAATGGGACTACAGATTATAATCTATGATGGGGGCATATTGGGGCTAAAGGGAGTATAAATTGTCATGAATTTTGAGTTCGGGCGGGTGCAGATTTCCAGATTTTGATAACAATTGATAACAGCGAACCCGATAAGAACAAAAAAAAAGTTTATAATATCACGGTATCAGAGTATATCAACCACAGAAATTATATAAAATATTAAGTAAAGCTAATAATAGTTTTATATATCAGCTGTGGGTGCCCTCCTACAAAAGATAGAAAAAATCCTAATTCCCGCAATTCCGCGTCGTTCACCAGCAACAAGTTTTGCAAAATAATTGTTTGTCCCTTTAATATTTCTTTAATAATTCTAGTAAACAAAAATTGTGTAATAAGATATTTGACAGAAAATAATTATTATGATTTTTTTCCAACCCAACTGAAAAACTAGTATAAATAACTTCAACATCAAAATAACATTCACCTGCTATTTGGTAGGTAAGTATTCGTATGCCCGTATGCATAGTCAATTTATGTGTCAGTGTGTCACATAAGAGGATAAGACTAAAGACAATAGACATGTTAAGCTAATAAACTACCTATATCTTATAATATTGTGGTCTGTGGAACACAAATTGACTATGCATACGGACATAAGACATGTGTATTCAGAATTTATCAGTTCTCTATTAAATATAAGTAACTACGAGATGAAAAATTTGAATTTTCTGTTCATAAATAAACACAATTTTCATTATTAAAAATCTTTACAAATTCATAGAAAATATAACAATCTTTACATAACGACTTGAACTACAGCTCACTAAATTGACTATGCACACAGGCGGTAAATGGACATTGCCCCTCCATTTTTTTAAAGTTTATTATTGACTAATAATATTGAATTTAATAATATTATTATTAAGCTATTTATAATTTAATATGAAATTATTTTTTTTAAATAAAAAATAAAATATATAAAAAAAATTTTATTTTCATAAATATAATAGATTATAAATGTATATGTTTGAATGTTTGTTTAAGAATATATCGGGGGGAAATGACCTATTACACCGAAAACAGTCGGGGGGAAATGTCCACGATTCATAAACGGGCATAAAAAATTCTTATACCAAATAATACAGGTGAATACCTATTATTCTAATTTTGAAGTTATACTTCTACTAGTTTTTCAGTTAGGTTGGAAAAAATCATAATAATTGTTTATACGAACATTTTAGTGCACTAATCGCAGTGTTGGATCTAGGGGGAGGGCAAAGGGGGCATTTACCTCCCCCCCATCACCGTAGTTTTCCTTTGTTTTACACTGTGTTTAGCCAATTTTGGAACTTTTTGTACTTTTGCCCCGCGTGCCCCTTCTAAAATTAAGCCCTGGATCCGCCACTGAGTCTAATCAAAAAATTGAATTGTTAAATTTTATATTTTTTTGATCTAATATTTTATAGGTACACTAAAAGGATATGTCTAATCTTTTAATATTAACCTTATATGTGGCTTGGTGTAACGCTGTGAGTGTACGTTACGGCCGGCGTTGCGATAGTTCCCGGATGGGTGACCACCCGGGAATTTTAGCAACGAATCCTTGCCAGTATAGTTGTTACACATACAAAACGTGTTTTCAACCGTTCCTCCCCCTACTAACCACCTATAAACAAACAAATAACAAAAAAACCAACAGCTAATGGCCTAAATATTGGGCTCAAGCTCAATAAAAAAAAAAAAAAAAAAATTTTAACCTATCTTTTTAGAAGTAATTGTCAATATTATATGCTTGCGATACTGTAAAATCTCGGGGGACCCAACTGCCCAATGCTCATACATTATCATCGATTTTATCATTATAGTAAGATAATTTTTTATCAATTTACTTTTTTAAAATCGAGAGACATTGATGCTAAAGAGGCAATTGCATAACAAAATAAACAATAGATAAAGTGGTACATTATACAATTTGTCATATATTTGATTTAACTTTTGTTTTTATTTTATTTTATTTTTTATTCTATCATATTATTTTCTCTTACTTTCTCTTACCTATATTTATCACTCTATTGTTCCGTATATAAATATCTTAATAGTTTTACAGTCAAGTTGATAATAATTTATAGGCTTAAATAATTAACAAACGATATAAATAATTCAATCAACTTTATTCAACAATATTTTTGTTAACAATTAAAATATCTAAACAATACAATAACACAGTATATTATAAAATATACCTAATGCTTCATATTAAATGAATGAGCTTTAAAATTACGTACATTTAAATTAATAATATTTAAGATTGCATATTGCATAAGATATTTAAAAGTCTTTAAAATTGAATTAGCATTTAAGATATTCTAGACGTTAGTTAATATAACACAAAAAATAATACCTAAGAGGAAATTTTTAGTTGGTATTTGGTATATTATGATAATTTTAAATAATGGAAAAAAGTTGGTAGTTGTTGTGATTATAATATTATCCTCTCACGTGTGTTCCTATATTAGTATAATAGAATAATAATATAAAATGTATTATGTAACTAACTTGATGTCTACTTTACAAGCTTTATAACCCCGTTAACAATATTTTGCTCTAGCAAAATAAAGTAACGATGGTAAAAAAAAGAAGCAATATCCGACTAGATTTTTTTTTATTTGACTAGATTTATTGAAATTTTAAGACCAAGATAGAGGCATGTAAGACGTAATAACATCAAAATTTACAACTGTTCCTCGATCTTTATGAGCTCTGTTATACCATCATTCATTTCCTTAACAGCTTGATATTCAGTCAAACCCATTCTCCTCTTGTTTGAAATATCATAGATTCCGCCTTCTGCATCTGTATGTTCCCCACGAGTACCTCTAACCTAAAGATAAAATGTCGTTTGAATATTATTTTGAATGCACAACTATTTATCTTATAGATTTAATATTTGATTAATCTTGTTAATAATAATCAATACAATTGTTCATAACTAGGTAATTAGTGTATGATTTAGGAACATAAAATAATATTAAAATCAACATATTTATATTTATATTCCACTACCTGATATATTTTACAATTATCAGTAATACAGTAGGTTGAATTATTTTTTTCTGATAGAGTATTGCATTTATTATATTATTAGTATAGTTATGATAACAATATTATATGTATGTCATATAGTTCATTGTTGTTAACTTTTAAGTCAATACGGTTAATTACGGTGTGAATAAGTTCGTAGAATAAATATGCAATATAGCAAATCCAGCTTAAAATGTACCTATTGAAATATTTTGAAAAATATTATTAAATCGTTTAAAAATATGATTACTTGTAAATTATATTTTCCAGCAATTTCTTCCAATTTAGCTTTGTCCGCAGCTAATTTAGGTAGCTGAATATGAACTGATGCACGGATAGTTGTCCCCAAGTTTGTTGGACAAAATGTTAAAAATCCCAAACGGTTGTGATGTGAAAATGGAAGTCGTTTTTCCACATCGTTTACCGCTGTCACGAGCCTTGCATACACCTGTCAACAATAATTGTCACGTTTAATAACTACATAATTATATATTTCAATGAATTATAACCTCTCCCAAGTTTCCTCCTTGTTGCATCGATATGAGCCTTAAATGATCTTCCTCATTGCACCAAACCAAGAACGTTTTGTTCTCGTTATGGAATATACCACGGCCGGTCGGCCAAAATCGCGAAGCGTTAGCAGCCTATTTAAAAATCAATAATATTATATTAATGAAGTATAATTTAATAGTCAACCCTACCTAGCATTACTGATTTGAAATTCCATGAATATTAGATTACATTTTGTGTAATAATACAACAGTATATAATTCTTAGGATTTCTCAATATATTAAAATGTATACCTACCTAATATTATCATCTAATATAGTTGAATGGTTTTTAATTTAAAACAAAAATATTAGGGTTAGAAATAGTGTGATGTAACTACTTGACATTATTAATATTATAATTTATGTTTAGGATTCGTTGGTCAGAATATTATACCTCAACCCCTCCTCCTAGTTCCTATAAGGACAGAGCATATAGAGCATATTTTTGTACATAATAAAGATTATCTCATGGTGAATCTCAATATGAACCAATATTTGTTAATCTGAATAATTATTTCTTTACATTGGTAAATAACTTAAATGTGTAGATGATATTATAATAAATACAAGAATACAATGAGTTTTACAATCACATATTCGGATGTGTTTCCGATTTCCGAGAATTTCCTTTTATATTATATGTTATCATCATGCACAGTTAGTTAAAATATACAATAACCGCAAATTGTATTTAATTGTGCTTAAAACAAATCCTCATATGAATAAACATAAACGTTTAGGTATTTCAGTATTTGGTATTATTATTATTATTATTAATGACTTATAACCGGCGGGGTTTACTAATGGACGTATTAAAGGAGTTAAATATAGGCAACTTAAATGCATGTTTAGAGCCGCATGAGCATAATATTATAACAGTATTATTAATATAAGTTTAATACATCCAATATAAAAGTTTTAAAAGTGAACACTAACATTCTAACAAAATATTAAGATAGTTTTCACAAAAATTAAATAACAGAATTTGTAGGTAGTTTATTTAAAATTTGAATTAGTAGTTGTAATATTTGTAATACGTCTAAAAACAAATCCGTTATTCTAAATTACCAAAACTTAAGTTATTTCATTGTTTATTTTTAACATCGATGTCTATATGACGTACTTACATAAATTATAAATTATATAACAATTATGGATTACAATAGCTGTGCCAGGTAATTGGGCGGGTGTATTATAATACCTCACAGTCTACAATAACAATAATTGCAATAAATGTAAAATTCGATCAGATTTATTGTACATACACTCATTATAAAGCATGAATCGAAACCAGTAATAGGTAACCAACAAAAATATGTAATTTTTGAAAACCAATTTATTTCTAAATTTTAACTAAAAGTGTTCATTTTCTATAATTTTTTTTACAAAATTTGAGTTTTATAAACGAAGTGGTGAGTCTTATAACCGATTTTTTATAATGTATTTGGATATATGATAGATGTCTTATTGTACGTGCCTTAATAAACAATCATTAGTTCATATCACACCCTAACTATATTTTACCCAAAGGCCAAAAGTGCTAACTAAGTATCTACATCAGTCTGAATGTAAGTACCTACTTATAGCACGAACCTGTAAAAATCGGTCACCTTCCTTAAATAGAAAATGGTCATCGATCAATTTCTGCTGTACATCTTTAGACATGCCAGTTAAGGGATAAAACTCTCCTTTCAATTCGCCGCATAGTCCCGTGAGTGTGCTAGAAACCTGATTTTCTATCTCCTTGTACTGATTTTCGGTCAACAACGGATTGAACGGATAGCCTTCCAGTGAACGGCCACAACGCACCCTCGTAGAAATTATGTACTTGCACTGTTGATAAAACGCGAAAGTTTTGAATTTTTTCTTTAAGTTTGTCGACGATTAAATATTACTTCTGGATCCAGGTCACCAAGAGTGTTCACGTCACCCCAATTTTTTGCTGGATGTTTGTCCGTGGACTTGAATCCTTTATGATAGTCCTCGATGATGGGATCGAATATTGGCGCAAACACTGTGTATGCGTCAGCGTCAGGAGCATAAATACCAACTCCCGAATCATGGTTTTCAAATCCTTAAATATATATATATGTGTGTGTATGTGTATAATCAAGTAAAAAAATAATAATGATTAATTTAGGAACATTAAAAAACGGGAAAATAAAATGTAAGTTTCAAAATAAAAACGGTCTCATTTTTATCTTAATTTTTTTTTTAATGTAGGTACCTATTATTATAAATATAAGCTTACTACTTTATAATTGGGTTACTTTGTCACTATGAACAAAATTACCTAATTTGTATACCTATTTATATCGTTAAAATATACCATTACTCTTTTTTGTACATTTTGCATGAAAAATGTTTTTTAAATCTTTATAATTATTGTATTGTTATGTTAAAGTAGCATATTTTATGTGCTGTAATACTTTGTATCATAATATTTATGATGACCATGTACTCATGTATACCATAAATTATTATGCATAAATCATTATGAATTTATCATTATTGTTAATAATTTATTAACTATCTTATTTGTAGCAACTATTTACCTAAATATTGTTTTCTTATATGCATTGAATATTTGAATTTTATATTTATAAATTTTTTTTAAAATTAATTCCCGAATAAACAAATAATGAATAAAATTGCTATTTCTTGTTAATTAGTAAACATAATATTCTCAATTGAAAACCGTACATTTTTGTAAAAAAACATGCGCCACATAGTAATTTGAAAATTGGAATATTGAATTTTTGATGAATTTTACACAATTGAAAAATGTGAGAAAAGCTATATCAAGTTTGTAGAACACGATTAATTCAAATCATCAATCAGTACATTTAAAACGAGATTCATATCATGTCCGAAATGTTAGGGGTGCTACTATTGACTTGCTTGTGCGAAAAAGCATAATATAATATTGAACACCCATACTATAATATCGAATTAAAAACGCATTAACAACGATGACATTTTAGGTACGTGATAATAATAACTTTTAATTAATAATATAGTTGCCACACAAACACTCTGCGTAACGTGAGCGTAAGGCATAAAATACATTATATATTTTATATTTTATAATATTGTACTATTTAGTAAATAACATATTCCCTTCAGTTGCTTAAAAATATAATTATAATAATATATATTATTATATTATAACTATATAGGGTACATTATTCTTAGAACTGTTTCAGCAGTAAGTATACCCACTATATATAGTTCAAAAAATGAATAAAACGAAAACAAATTATACAAATAATTATACTGAATACATACTTTGATAATTTTTTTGTATTTTGTCTACCTACTGACTACTTTACTGTTATATGCCTTCATTTTCTCGGTTTTGAGTTTTTAACTCATTTCAAAATAAAGGTTTAGTTAAATTCATTATAAAAACACCAATATTCATCTCTCTTTAAATTGTAATAATTTTTTTGAATTATTGTAATCTTAATCTAAAACTTATAAGTATTGGAAACGTATGTATATAATGCGTTAGTGCTGACCTTGAAGATTAATGCAGGTAAGTAATGCAGTGGGTGGGAGGAGGTTTTGGGTAGCAGTGATGCTGGGTACAGAATCCGGGATATTGATCCTGGGGCGTCAAGCAGTCTAGCTCGAATTCCCAGTGACCTACATTTGAACGCGCGACATCCCCAACAACAAAAAAAATGTGTATACGTGCCCGGAGAGTGCCGACAATGAAAACGTTGTTATGCGATTTATTTACTTGTGTCATTAATCATTGGTGGAAAATAATATTATTTTTAAATTTTTTTTTTCATTTTCCTTAGTGACAGGGGCGTTGCCAAAACGGTGTCTAACGGATACATGATTGACAGCAAATGTTCTAAATATAATCGAAAGACTGAAATGCGTCAAACACTAACAAAATATTTTATTTAATTTGAAACGACCATTATACTTACTCCAATTTGTAAAATCAAAATTAATTAAAAATTATAACCTGTAAATATTGCTTATATCGTTATATAATAAAAAAAACTGTAGAATTTTGTATCTATAATTTGTGAACTAGACTTAAATTTTAATTTAATTTAGACTTAATACTTACTTTATTATTTTTATAGTTATTCAACTTAAATTAATAATTAATAACTTATATAGGTAACTATTTTGTGTATAATCACAATTTTTTTATTTATTTATTAATTACGTATTTTGATTGTTGTACAATTTAGTTGAAAAATATATTAATGTGTTTATTAGAAAAATAGAATTTACGATATGTTTAAAGATCATACAATACGTCAATACGTATAATACATTTAACAGAGATAAAAGCGCCATGCAAATTATAATATGGAATTTAGAAAACATATTTTTCTACCAAAGTATTAAAAACATAAAATGTTACTATATATTATTTGAAAGGTTGCCTATCGAATACAATAAAATATCCATAGTTAACACATAATTCTTCATTGCAAACAAATATAATATAGTTGAAAGAAATGCTATGCAATTATATTATATGTTTCAATAAATAATTTTACTTAAAACATTTCTATTATAAATTTCATATGTGTATATAGTACTTATACTTATTTCATATACAATTATAAACAATGTTCAAAACAAATTAGTTATGAATTATTATAAAACCAAAAAACTACTTTTTTAAATAATTTGACTAAAATTTCGTTTTTAATTCTTCTTTATTTATTACGCAGAAAGCATATATATATATATAACATTAACTGTGGTGAAATATTTATTTCAGTTTAAACTATAGTAATGAAGAATGTTGAGTCTTAAACGTTGTTTAAAATGATTGTATTTCGATAAAATTTAAGTTGTTCATGCCACATAGTTACTACAGGTTATATTATTTATTTTAGACTATTATTTGTGTAGATATTCATCATAACTATACGATCATTCTGCATTTTGCTAAATATAATATAATATAAATTAACTTTTCATCATTGTACATTTAAATTTCTATACTTATCGTAACTTCAATATACGTATGATTATTAAATACCTAACATTAAGTTATTACATTTTGGTATTTTACTATCACGTTATTACACCTATATATTTCATAGTAAAATGATGTAATAATATTATGTTTTATATATTACTTTTAGCGTAGTCTTACCAGATTGCACACAATCCAAAAGTGTGGATCCAAATTTGGTCTTTTTATTCTTTAAGTCATCTAGTACCTCTTTTGTCAGGTATTTCTTTAGCAAAGATTTGCTATCAGAGCAGTTTAATGAACACCAACCATCTTCCAATTTGGCTAATACTGCGGGATCCATGTTGACGTATAAAGATAAAAATCTAAATTTTTGATAAGTTAATAGCAGTTCTTGAATTTCATATATTAAATTTTACAAACGATTTCAATTTTTAAGCAAATATTTATGGACTACGATTAAATATCTATGTACATGTCGAACTAACTTTTTAAGAAATTTAAATTTAAAATAATATATTTATTTCCTAAAAATAATCATATAATAACATTTTACAAGTCAGAACAGAATAATAATTTTTTATTATATTATATTTGAACACACAAATTATTTATCAAAAAGTCCTGACTCGTATTATTTTCAAATATAATTTTATCTAAAGAAATATGAATTACCAATATTGTTTTATTAAAATGTAGGTACCTTTTAATATAATACTCAAGTTTTTGTATACCTGCCAATTAAAAGTATTGAAATATTGTTTTAATACGCTTTTAAATCATACAACTATCGTGATCCTCAGCTCAATGTACCTAAAGTTGTTAATTATTTATATAAGTTTTATTTGTACATCTCAAATTTTAATAATTCCAAATCAAAATAACTATCAATAAAAATATTTTACCATACAAATTATTTTGAATTTGTTTTTAAATATTAGATTAATTGCATTTATTATGATATGTATTTATATTTATTATTTATCCATATGAGCATTTACAGATTATTGAACTCAATGACGTATTTATATGCAGGCACTAATGCAGCAGAAAATTGTAAGGGGCGGCAAATTTATTGAGGTTATACTTATACGTTTTTTTGTTATTGTAAAATATATTATGTATACTAAAATAGTATAATAGCCAATAAGCTATAAAATGACAATTTAGTTAGTGCAGTATATTATATTACTATTTTAGTTATTTAGGACGACAATTGTCCACAGGCCTACGCGCGGGAAACATGTAAATACGCCCCTGATTTAAACTAGCTAGGTATTAAAACTTACTTATTAAAAAAAGTTTGACGTTTATTGGATTTTCTTAGTACTGTTTGTTTCGCTAAAATATGGTAATAATTGCTTCGTGTTTATATCTTTATCACAAATAAAAATGGAATATTAAAATCACTATGGTAATTATAATGATTAAGGACAGCTAAATAATAATAAAAAATAAATATCGTATTATAGATACTATAGTTGTCATTGTATATATTTTCAATGGAGTTTATATAATTATGCAATATTGTTAGGCAATTGAAACGATGAAAAGTTTTTTTACTATTTTGGTATTTTTTTTTTAGAAGTATAAGTTATAAATTATTATGGTCATAATTTACTGTAAATTATAATATTAAAATTATATCCCTATAAAATATTACAATTTATACGAAATGTATTATATTGTATTTAAAAACATTTACATTTATAATAACTCTAATTTAAAATAATTTTAACTCAATTCCTTTAAAATATACTTCACAGAGTTATTCAAAGAAAATTCAACGTACCTAACTACAATATTAATTTTGGACAAAATTAAACTGTCCGCTATATTAATTATCTAAATTATATTAATTAATTCAGAGTGAAATATACTAAATAGTATTAAAATCAAAATAAATAGTTAATAACTACAATGTTATATTGAATATTTTACTTACGCCTTCTTTAGATTTTTAAATATAGTTGCAAATTTGTATCACTCGCTCAGGTGAAGTGTACCGTAAGCAATATATTTTGATATTGGGGAGCTTTATCGCCGCCAACAGACCTGCGGCCTTTAGTTTCCTCCCAACGAAGTCTGGCAAAGCCATGCGCTTTACGCAGCGCTCACGTCTAGGCGTAGAGTATCGATATGAAATTTTTTTTTATTATTATGACAACATAAATTACAACGATTTTATGCCTACCTTTAGTATTATTCATTTTTTTTAAACATAATATGTTTTAAATAGCTAAATTTATGTTTATATTTTTAATAAGTACTGGAAACAATTAGGTACCGATTCAATTAATATTATTTTTATATTGGAAATTTAATTTCGATTATTTTACTCCTGTCAACAATGATAAATCTATTTTCCTGTAGATAGGTAGTTGAATTTATTTTATTTGGTGTATGCAGTAAATAATATACAAGATGAGTAAACTGTAGTTTTATTATTAACTAGTTGTATTGCCCGACTTCCCACGGCTACGCGGGTTAAAATCAATCGATCTTTATATCGTTTTCCGTTTTGCTTCAGTTGAAATATATATGTATAATACACACATAACTATTACAATGATCAGTTTTATAATTTTCCACTCCTCAGTTCCATCGTTATGGACGTATTTTTATTTTTAAAATTGTATATGTTTTTAATATTTTCTACATTTTTCTACAAAATAACTAGCACATTTCCAAGATTTTGTATTCTGATAAATTTTGTCAAAATTTGAACTTTGAATACTTGTAAGAAAAATCGTGCCTATGGCTTATATCTTTATTATATCTCAACTGCTATTATAACAATTTATGAAGAATCTTGTATTAAATTGTCATGCCTATATAAATAACTAAAAAAGAATCAACATTTTATGGCGTAGGTACAGAAAATTCCAACATAAATATTCGGTGAAAATTTTATTTATCTACATTTATTTTATTTAGAGTTAGGTAGGTACATCATAAAACAAAATAGATTTTTTCGAAAACTAAGTAGTTTCGCTTAAAAATCTCAGATTTTCCTTAATTATTTTTGATTTTACCTACTGGGTAACTTGAAAACTACCTACTGGGAATTTTTGCCTTTGATCCCCAAAGTGCCAATTAAATTCACTTTCCTACCAGAAAAGATGCTAAAGAAGAAAATCGAAGCATTTTACTGCTCCAAAAGGTGATGATGGGCGCAAAACAACACATCATTATAAAATTAATACAAAATAAAAGTATTCTTATCAAGGAGTATAATTTATATTAATTTTGTAATAAATAATTGAATATAATTCTCGAACGTTTATATTTTATAATGTATATGTAAATTATATATAAAATTCTTCAAGTACTATTTAAAGAACATAACTAAATAAGGTAAAATAATAATATTCAAAATTTAGTTGCTGGGTTTTTCAATGGACATATATTGACATTCTTGATGATTATATTGCTCCATATACGAAATAAGCGTCGAACGTTAAGTTTTTTCAAGTACCAAGAAGAATAATTATTGTATGTGTAAGTAGGTATTTTGATTTTCTCACGATTTCCCAGTGACTTCAAATCTAACTTTAATACGTCCAGATGACTAGAAGTATCCAATTTGATTTGTCCCAAAATACATTGTATTTTTACTATCTGTAAAATACACGTCATAATTACCTAAGTTTCACTAACATGATTTATATGTTTTTATTATTTATATTACTTCTTGTATTGCTCCTTGGTCATTTTGCAAAATTCTATTTAATAGTTTTTTTATTACCTCGACTGTTTCATTTGTTTGTCTAGCAACCTTTTTCATGATACAAATGTATTGTTGATTATATATTAATTATTAATATATACATTATACATCATAGGTCATATAAATTAACTATAATTGATGAGTCTATGGTATAAATATCTTATATTCAAAATCAGGGACCCTTATCATCTTTATAATTTTAATAATAAAAAAAGAGCAATATGAATTTTAAATTCAATTTTATACAATAATAATAAGTAACAAGGAAAGACCGGATTTATATGTTTTTACATATTGTGACTGGGTCTATGCACTCTTATAATGAGAGTAAAAAATGTGGACGATTCGATCCTGAATGCGTAGAAAAAAGTTTGTTTTGCATATTTGAGAATATTTCATGGGTTAGAGAATATTTAACTCATTTAGCAAATTTTGGAATATTTCGTAAATTGTGAGAAAAAATTTGTATTTATTTTTAATTTTAATATTATGGTAGGTACCTAGAAAAATTTTTTGAACATTTACAATTTTTTTTTTATCATTTCCAACTCTTACTTAAGTGCAATAGTATTTCATTAGAATACGCAACTTTCAATACCTAATTAATACCTCACTATTAAAATGATTGATTAAAATAAATTAAAATTTAAAAATGCATATTAATATTGTTTTTTAAATTTTTAAGAGAATATTAGCATCATATTTTAGGTATTTTAAGAGAATATAAATCCGGTCTTTAGTAATAAGTAATAATAAATAAGGGTAATCTTAATGTCAAAAATAAATCATCTAGTTACGTAATAATTATACGTGGACGATCTTCTAAGTATAGGTGTACTTAGTAGCTCCCTTACGTTGTCACGTTAATTATTCACAGCATCATTATCGTGAACCACAACTACAATATTAAAGTATGATAGCTAAATGCCTAAATATCACAATATGAAATATTATGAATCCACTTTGTTGACTACACTTAAAAGTGAATTGTAATGTAATAGAACGGAATATTAGTTAAATGTAAATTTGAAAGAAACAAACACATCCGCGCTGAATACTTACCTATTAGTGTTGAATTATATGTACCTATAATGTAACCGTGTACCCTAGGGTGTATGTTATAAGAAGATGGTGCACTATTTTATAATAATTTATCTGCTTAAAATTTAATTTTTGATTGATGCAATCTGTTGAAATACCTAAAGTTAAAACTTTTTTGTGCATACTCATAATCAGTATTAAAAGTTAATATTATATTATAAATTATAATATATGCACTTATGTAGGTAGGTACATGCATTTTTTGTTACCTACTTTTAAAAACAGTAAGTTGTTGTAGCAAAATATGCGATATTCTATATTGTATACGAGTATAATTTGACCCTTCAAGATTTGAGCCCCTATAATAAATAGCGCCAACGCTAAATACACTTACTGACTTTAGATAATCTATTTCTGTTTCAATTATCATATTTGTCTGTTTCATTGTATCAAACAAAGAAGTCACAGTGTTGTGGAAGTCCGTAGAATCGTTTTGTATTTTATGATAAAGACATCCATATGATTCATATTGAGGATCTATTTCCTATAAATTACATATTTTAAAACTTTATTTATACATAAATAATTGAAAATCAAAAAAATAATAAACTAGATATAGAATATAGATATAGGTACAGATTTCGACACTGTAAGTGAAACTGAATCGAACCCCAAAATGTCATCATTTAGATCCACGGGTAATAATTTATCAAACGATACTTCATTACTGTTACACAATAATTCTTCTTTAAGCTCTAAAAAAGTTATGATATAGAAATCATTATTATTAAAATTAAAAAAATTTATAAACTTATAGACTTGCTGGATATTGTTGAAACATTTTTATCGTAAATAATTTGTAAGCAATCATTTTCTTGATTGGTTTTTTCAATCATCTCACTATAGTTTTTTGTTTCAGTAATATATTCTTCTAATTTTTTATTTTCTTGTTGTAGATTGTTCATTTCTATAAAATTAAGTGGAAATTCATTACACTTGTAATATAATCCTTTTCATACCGGCACTATTATTTTTTATGAAAGGATTAGAGTAAAGACTATAGTGTACTATAAGTGTAGTAAAGAAGCGTCGGAATGTTCGAGATATAAGTATATAAAATAAGTAAGTATGTAGGAAGTAGCCACCTAACTAAAATACTAAATACAATTTTAAAACGATTCTTAGAGCAAATAAATAATAATTAACTCATAATATCATTATATCCAAATTGGCTTTAAATTCTATATGAACATTCGAAAGTAGGACAATAGTAAGTACATCACTTCTTATCTTGAAAATTAAGTATTTAACAGAAAATATATATGACATAATATTTTCTTAATATTTTTAATAATTTTTTTAAAATTTTTTTATACGATCTGATACGAATTACAATCACTCGTGGTATCTGTATAGAGTATAGAATATTAGACTCCAAACAACAGAAAAAAGGTGGGTAAGTGAATGTCGCTCTGCTGTACAGTAGGTTACAGTACAGTAGGTTACAAGTGGGTCACTGTAACGGATGGTGTTAAATTTGAATTCAATGATATAATATCATTGTATAAGAAAAACGATTCTGAGCGAAAACGGTCAGTCTGCCTATGATATTACCAAGTATATTTGATGATATTATTGTGAATAAAGTAATTTATAAATAACCTATTTACGTGGAGCCTTGTTTTCAATTTTCAATCCTTAGCTATAAAAGTTGAACATTATATAAATTTTTAACTACAAAATAATTATTAAATTATAAATTTGATAAATGTCAAGATATGAACTTTAAATGCTTATAAAAAAAAATTGTACCTATGTATTTTTAATATTTTTCAACTACTATTAGAATGATATATCAGGAGCCTTATATTAAATTTTCACGCTTTTTTACCCAACAAATAAAATTGTATTGATATCTATAGAAACAAAAAACTAAAAAAATTTAAAACTGACAATGTTCGTAAACAGCTCAAAAAGAGTCATATTATTTTCAAAATGTTATCGTGTATATAAAATGCTAATACAAACATTTAGTGAAATTTTCAAGTATCTACAGCCATATGTTTTTTAATTACATCATAAAAATTTAATTTGACTTTCTTGTGGACATTTTTTTTTGTTGATAAAAGTAGACAAACTTATGGATAATCTTGTATTACATTTTCAAATCTTAGATTTAAAAAGGAAAATTTTTATGAATTCTCAACTCAAAATAATTTGCTAATTTTCGTGATTTTTCCGTATTTTGTCAATATTTGAACTTTAAATGGTTATAAATAAAAACTGTGACTAAGGATTTTTAATTTTTTTCATCTGCCTTTGAAACAATAACTCAGGAGCCTTCTATTAAATTTTCAAGCTTTTTTAACCAACAAATATTTTATTGATATTTGTAGAAAAAAAAACTAAATAAATTGAAAACTGACAATGCCCGTTAACAGCTCAAAAAGAGTCAAATTATTTTCAAAATTTTATCGTGTATGGTAAACGCTAATATAAACATTCAGTGGAATTTTAAGTATCTACGGTCATTTGTTTTAGAGTTGCACCAAAAACCAAAATCGATTTTCTCGAAAACAGATTTATAGTCTTATAGACTCACCTTTTAAAGTATTTTCATATCTGATAACATTATTATTATATTTCTTGGTAATTTGGTCATTATTTTTATTGACCAACTCGAGAGTCTTCTTTAGTTCATCGTAACACTTCATTAGAGAATCCATTTTTCTATTGAATCCCACCGTCAATATCTTAAAATATTTAAAATTAATCAACGTATATTGAGACAAACCGATTTAAATTTATATTTTAGTTAAATACTAAAATGTAATAATAATTTATAGGTACTCAAATAAGTCCAAATATGTGGGTTTTATTCATTAGGTAGGTGACCTATGTTAATTACTTCGAATAATTAATTAGGTAGGTACGTCTTTGATGGTTGATTGGCTAAAAATGATATCATAAATGGAAGCCTTTATCATAAAATACAAAAATAGATACGGACATCCACAACGCTGTTACCTATAGTGTTGGCATGGTGAACTATTTTAATTAAAGGAGCAAAATATATTTTATCCACATCCACCCACTCACCCACTCACAACAGGATGTCTACTAAAATTTGCAGATATCTCAACTCTCAAGTTCATAATTTTGAAGCAATAGGTACATTTTACAATAATCTACCAGCTACCACTACCACCACTAGTCACTACCCCCAAAAATCCACGGAGTCCTGCCCATAGGCGCAACTAGAGTTAAAATTCTGGGGGGTTAACAAAAATATTTATTAAAAATAACCTATAGTAGGCTTAAATCTAAATTAATAAGGGCAATTTTTGGGAGAGCTAAATCCGTAGCACCCCTAGTTGCGTCAATGAGTCCCGGCTTAAAAAACTGCCACACCACTGGTATCTATAGTAGATATCGATAATACTTACTCGATTGTAATAAGAGTGAGGACCAATTATATGTGATTAACAGTTATAACAGCATTTTAATCATAATATTCTTAATATATGTGATAATAAGCTTGTGAATCTTCAATAACAAAAGTAGTTAGGTACCTAGATACTTTATTCTAAGCAGTTGGAAATCTCTCTTATTTGTGTACAAAATAATTATTACAGTTTACAAATAATTGTATAATACTATGTGTACAGACTATACAGACGTAGGTACAGTTACTAAGTTACCTACGAAATTGTTAGATACCAGAGACGTAACTAGGTATACCAAGATATTTTATAGAAACGAGTTATTGGATAAGTTGAAAATAATATAGGTAGGTACTATATCTATTACTAAATCACAATAATTTTTACCACTGCGAGTGGCTGTGTTTAAATGAGTGTTAGTAAGTAGGTACTTGGCCACTATTAGGGTTCCAACTATTTTCAGAAACAAAATACTGTATTGACTATAATTTATTGACTTGATATATACAGTTTTTGAAATTATCATAAGATATGGAAATATAAAAGTTCCTTATTTATCTTTAGTTATTTATTAATTATAGATACCAATTATATATTACCTACTACCTACAACCTATCTATAATACTTATATTAATGTTTTCCTCCCCAAAAAAAAAGGTTAATTTCCATTTTCTTACAGTTTTTTTTTTGGAATAAAACTATGTCCATTTTGAATTTTCCTCTAAATATCAAAATATTTAGCTAATATTGTATTTCTCTCAAATTTTAATTTTTAACATCCTTGAAAATTTTTGAAAAAAGTTTTCGTGAAAATTAATGATTTGCGAAAATGGCAAATATTTTATTTAATTATCAAGTTGGCGATGTTATTACTTATTTAACTATATTACATTTTTTTTTTGGTTATGTAATATGACTTAAGCTTATATTTCTGCAATTTATTTTATTTATATTAAACATACAGTAGGTATTATCTCAAAAGATAATATAACTTTTAATAGTTCAAAGGAATGTTTTAGATTCTGAGGTACTTTGTGTCAAAAGTAAAATTTTTTACGCAAAATCGATTTTGGTTTTTGATATTCCTCTACAACAAATGACCGTAGATATTTGAAATGTTGACTGAATATATATATTAGCATTTTATATACACTACAACATTTTCAAAATATTTTGACTTATTTTGAGATGTTTACAGACATTTTCAATTTCCAATTTTATTAGTTTTTTAGTTTTTATTCTATAAATACCTATAAAATGTTATTTGTTGGGTAAAAAAGCTTGAAAATTTAATAGAAGCGTCCTAATATATTGTTACAAAGACTACAGATGAAAAATATTAAAATCCATATAAGCATATAAAGTTCAAATATTGACAAAATACGTAAAATTCACGAAAATGTGCAAATTATTTTGAGTTGGAAATTCTAAAATAATTTTCTTTTTAAATCTAAGATTTGAAAAAGTAATTCAAGATTTCTCTAAGTTTGTCTACTTTTATCAAAAAAAAAAAATGTCTACAAGAAAGTCAAATTAAATTTTTATGAGCGTTTGAAGACTTGAAGTTCATATTATTATTACCTATAACGTTAGAATATATTCACTCGATTTCTCATGTAACGATTTTCTTATTTTGTTATAATTCAAAAACGAATAACCGTAGATACATGAAAAATTTCCCTTAATGCTTATTTTATCAATTCCTACACTTGATAAAATTTACAAAATATTTTGACTCGTTTTAAGCTGTTTACTGACAATTTCAAATTTCAATTTTTTTAGTTTTTTTTTTATGAATATCATTAAGTTTTATTTGTTGGGCCAAAAAGCGTGAAAATTTAATACAAGGCACCTGATATATTGATACAATAGGAATTGAAAAATATTAAAAATACATAGGCACAATTTTTTTTATAAGCATTTAAAGTTCAATATTTGACAAAATATTTATCAAATTAAAAATTCAATAATTATTTTGTAATTAAAAAATTTATAAATTTTTCAACTTTTATAGCTATGGATTGAAAATGTATAACAAGGTTCCACGTAAATTAGTTATATATATATAACAGCTGTCTGACCGTCTTCGCTCAGAATCGTTTTTCTTATATAATATTATATCATTGAATTCAAATCTAACACCATACATTACAGTGACCCACTTGTAACCTTCTATACATCAGAGTGACACCCTCTTGCCCACCTTTTTCTTTAAAGAAAATAAGCGTTGGAGTTAAACGGTTTTTCATTTCTGGGAGAAAACATCATCTACCTATGGCCTATATTTAATTCCAGTACCTACACAATTTAGGTTATATTTCAAACCATTGGGAAAGGTTAATTAATATGTACGATATATTGATATTTGTAGGGTGTTAAGGGTGAATTATTTTAGGTGTATAGTGTATTGCTACGAATATCGCATAATCGCCTGTTATGCCGATAAGTATGAGGCATTGGTTGAGCAAGTAATAATATGTAATAGTAAAAATGTTAAATTCTTGCTAAAATAAAAAAAGAATAGACTAGATGTACACAAATTCAAAAATGTCACAACTGACAAGTGACATGTTCACCTTAAATACTGCACGTAGGACGTTGCGGTATATATCTACTATTACAATAACAAGCGGTTTCAGGTGGGTAGGAACATATTGGGAAAATAACGTGCGTTTGGATCTTTGACAACTTTTTTACCTGTGTAATGTACTAATAATGTGCTAACTATGACAGCTAGCCATGTAAGTATCTTTTACAAAACGAAAAAAGAATAGTATAAATAAAAAAGCTCGTAAAGACTAAAAATACGTATAACTTCACCTATATAGATTTTGCGTGTAACCATAAACTGCATAATATATAGCGGCTATTGCCTATTGCTATTGTTGACCACTGCCCACTGGGGGGGGGTTCATTTATTTTTTCTTACTTGTACTATACTACTCGTATAGTCATATAGTCGTATTTTATTACCTATGTTCTTACAAATAATACAATTACCACTCAATACTCATTCTCTTTGGTCATGAATTCACTGGTGAATGGCGATCTCTAAGTAAGTTTGGTACCTATATATACCTATTATCAGTTCCGTATTTAAGGGGAATCCAGAGTGGGAAATTTGCTTCTATACCCACGGGTGGAACGTAAGGGTGGTAAATTTGTATGAGTTGATTTCCTGTTTAAATGTAATAGAACGTCATGTACATTTTTTTGTATGTATTATAGTCGATTTATAGATGGACATTTAAAAATTAAGTTAATATTTACATTGAAATATAAGTGGTGTTAAAGTATAAATAGCAGTACACATTTCCTAGTAACACATTTCCATCAACAAAATGTCTACACTATTAAAAGCTGAATACTGCAGACAATACTGTAAATTAATTTAAAATACTGTATGTAAGTTAAATCTATTATTGTATACCACCGGTTATATTAGTGTTACCGACTACCGAGAGTCGTGAGTTGGTCAAATACAACATAGGTACCTATACTTAATAATAATATATATACAGTAAAAAATTATTTAAAATAAATAAGGTAAATAGTATTTATTTTTTAATATAACTATACCTATAGCTATATATATATCTAAAATTAATAATTAAACAGCAATGTCATATTTTCTTAGTAATACCTAAATAAAAATAAAATATGTAGGCAGGTTTATAAATAGCTTATGATATTTTAGAGTCTGAGCGCTCCGGTGAATCTATTGATTTTACAATAATGTATGTTTTTTAAAAATTTTTTTGCCTGTGTATACGATAAGTAGTCAAAATAATGCTTCTATTTTCAACTTACGTATCTTGTTTGATGGGAAAGTGGATCTAGTTGGTGCATTGGGAGATCAAAATTTAAAATTCTCAATAGTTTTCAAAAGCTCCGGGTAAAAGAAATAAAAAAATTAAGGAAAAATAGGAATTTATACACAAAATTAGTTTTGATTAATTTTTAGGTGTAACTCTAGAACAAATGACCGTAGCAAATACATGCAATTTTCACTGAATGTTTATATTATTATTTTCTATACACCATAGTCAAGGCCGTATCTGAGGGGGTCCAAGGGTTCTGGACCCCTCCCCCCGAAATTTCTTCAATATGTCTTATTTTTAACCAAACATCAAAACATAAATTTGATAAAATTACAATATATAAATATATATGTATACATGTTTTGGACACCCACCGAAGAAAATTTCTGGATACGGTATTTAAAAATTATATTGACTCGTTTTGAGCTGTTTACAAACATTTTCAGTTTCCAATTTTTTTAGTTTCCTATAGATGTCATATCTTTTGGGTCAAAAAAGCTTGTAAATGATAGTTGAAAAATATTAAAAATACATAGTGACAATTTTTTTTTAATAAGCACTAAAGTTCGGATTTTGACAAAATTCGTAAAAATTACAAAAATATGCAAATTATTTTGAGTTAGAAACTTATTATTTTTAAATCAAAGATTTGAAAATGTAATTCAAGATTTTTCATAAGTTTGTATACCTTAATCGAAAAAAAATTTCTACCTTAATGTCTAATTCAATTTTTATGAACGTTTGAAGTTCAAATTTATACAACATTAGGTATGTTTATACTCATGAGTGTTAAGGTGCAGGTCGTTCATTATAGGCTACCTACTACCTAGTACCTAGGTAGGTACCTGGCTACATGCAGGGGTGGGTTCTAGGTCACTTTGTACTATTATATACATTAAGTATATATTATAAATATAAGTAGTATAATATATAATATACATTTTTAAAATTTAAAAATAATAACTAAATTATTATAAATTTATTTTACTATAATTTGTAATAATTATTAATAATAATCAAAATAATCAAACAATCAATAATATTATGATTATAAATCTTAATTTTATTAAATTATCAAAAGTTATGTTTAAGTAAATTAAAAATGTGTACAATATAAATATGTCAAAATGACAAATATATATATAATATTAGGGACAATTAGTCTTTTATATTGTGTATGGTATTTTGTTGTATATTGTTGAAACGTGTATCGTTCAAATTGTCCCTATCTTTAATGAGTTTTGGTCTTAATTTAGTTGAATTTGTTGTTGCCATCGTGACGATGTGACAGTCGTCGTCTTAGTGAAATGCATTTCAACGATAAACGCAAATGATAACTATTTGATTAACTGTGATTGTTTATTCGTTTAATGTGCAGGTACTTAGCTTTGAATTTTTTTTTCTGATCCCTCCCACCCATACAAAATGTACGTATACGCCATGGCATTGTTATGGAACAATCTTTTTTTTGTTTTAACGTAATTAGGTACCTATAAATATAGTTTAACATGCTGAAAACGATGGTGAAGTCAGTCAGAATTTGGCGGGTGGAATGCGTATAATATTTTCAAATAACATGATGTTGGTATAACCGGTGTGGTCACTCGCTTGCTGTGCGTGTTTGAGCGGATAATTTAAATCAAAAACATCCCTCAACTTGTTATATAAAACCACCTTAGGTGGGTCTCAGAAACTGAAAATGTTTTAATTATATAGATGTAAAATATTTAATGAAATAATATGGAAATTGAACAATTAACATCACAGTAAATATATATTTTATATAACAAGATATTATTTAATATGTATTTTATTTAACAAGATATTATTTGATTCAAATATTCTTTTCTGCAATCCATATCATCTGCTGGTCTATTATGCGGTGTCCAGACTGGTTCTCCCACAAAGAATCTTTTGGCTTTGATAAAATTCTAGAAAATAAAAACAATAATATTATATGCATTACCTAAATTGTACTTGAATTCATTAAAAAAAAAAAAACAGTACTATAGTAAGCTATCTGTTAGGTGGGTAATTATGTGGGGAATTATTTTGTATGAACCATTGTATATCCAGGAATGGGCAACCCAATGCTACTAGAGAGCCAATTTTAAAAATGCAAAAATTTAAACAAAGAAAAAAAAGGCTTTATGTTAACTATGCCCCTATTAAGAATAAAATAATATTAATTACATTTAATAGTTCAATACTAGATAAGAATTCAAATCTACGTTTTACGATAAACATATCAATTTTAATAATTTTATAAATTAAAATTCAGAAAAATCCTATCATTTTATATATTTATAAACTAATTTGAAATGTAGCACGGGCCAGTGAAAAATGGTACATTAGTTGCCCATCCTTGGTATATCATGTCAGATGTTCATATATTATAGTACATACATTAGTATCTAATGTGAAACGATGATAAATGCCCTTTGGAATTATTAACAAATCGCCAGGTTCGACTTTAATACGTATCCATCTGTCATTTACTCCATCTCTAACATCAAAGTAGCCAGAGCCTTCCAAAACCAATCGAATTTCTTCATCTGTGTGTAAATGCTCCTCAAAGAACATTTTTAACTAGAAAAAATTTTTTTTTAATATTATTTATATTCTATATAAAATAAAATAATTGATATTCGGATTTTTATTAAATTGTTATATATTATATACAATATACATTATACATAGTACATTTCAATAACAATTAACACTATGTACCTACTTTACTTTCATAGTTTGGTAAGCATTCTTTAGAACATGTTATCTCGTCCTCATAAGAGTAGCCTCGATCCTTCTTAATGGAGTTTAATAGTTTATCATTAATAGGATCTGATTCATTAACCTGCAAAATATTAGGAATGTTATTGAAACTTTAATTAATTTTAATGCAATTATCAACTAGAGTCTAGACACTTTATATTTTAAATCATTTATGAAAAAAATGCAACATACATTTCATTAAGTACCTATATCAAAATTAACCAGATAATATTGTAAAATGCCAATATGTGGTATTAAATTAAGTATTACTTATCACTATAATTTGAATATGAGATAATTTTATTAAGATAATTTCTAAACTGTTCATTGTTCATTTAGTGTTAAACATTTTTAAATGTTTAGTATCTGTACACTGCAGACGAATAGTGTATTATATTATATTATAGTGACAATCATTATATTAATATTGGTACTATTATAGGAACCGAAACTGTTTCAACTTTCAATCATATTCCTACTTCAACAGCAAATATAAAGTCTTTAATTACATGAATATATAAATTGTAATTTTAAATTAAATAAAATACTAATATTGTAATATACTTGCATAGTAGGAATTACCTATTATTCTATTAACAGTAGTTATATTAACAGTACCTAAATAAAAAAATTAATCGTAAAAAATTGAAAAATAGGTTCTTGTTAGATATCAAAATTTAGTAATAGATACCTATACAGAAATTAGCATTCTGTGATCTATTGTGAAGTCATTAAAATAATGTTTAAAAAATTGACTAGGTAATCAAACTAGGTATATTGTATATACTTTGAAATGTTCCACTAAGGTGAGTTTAAAAAGAGTATCCAGTTCAACAAACTCAGGCGGCTGCTTGTGGTGTTCTTCACGTTGATCACCACTCCAATTTTCTGCCATGAACCATGCTTGTACCATTGTGAAGAAGTTTATACAAATCTAAAAATTTAAAATTTAAATAAAATGCTCAACAAACAATAAAAAATATAAAACAAAAATGTCTTAACTAAACTTACAAGTTTACAACAGAAAAAATTGTCTACTGCTCCTTTATCTCAATAATTATAGGTACTCTGCAATATAAGACGTCGTAGAGTGGAAGACTGCAAAATAGGTACTGATAGGGTAGTGTGTAGTGACTACTGACTACTGGACACGACTGGTTATAAGTTATTATAATATTCTGTGCTACTAATTATAGGTTTTATAAAATTATTACTGCCTATATATCTTATCAACATTATGCGATTACAAGACTACCTACTTGCTCTGACTTCTGAACAAGTTGTTCAAGGTAACATTGTAACGAAATAAAAAATAAAAATTGCCATTTGCCAATCGCGCCAATCGAGTAACAGTGTAGTAGTATAGTACTATAATATTCACGACAAAATAATATTGAATATTACATAATTATTTATATTATTATTATAATAATTAATATCTATCACCTCCCACCACCTTTAATATAATCTGTGCTACATAGTAGGTACCTACAATTAAAATGTAAATTTAAATGGACATAATACATAGAGTAATAATAATAATAATATAATAATATTATACCATACAGTAATACTTTATTAGTTGTTACTAATTACTATATTATGTATTAAACTGAAACACTATTTACTTATTAGAGAATAGATTATGATGAATCGGATTTTCCTCATTTAATTAGCCCAATACAAAATAAATTTAAGCTTGTTTTTTAATAATTTTTTTTTATCGGTACAGTTATATTACTACACCGAGTGCACTATTAAGATAAAGTTTATCTAACTGAGGTAGTGTTTGAATATAATATGGACTAATATAACAGAATAATACTGACATAGGACAATAATAAATAATAATAATAATCAAAAAATGAATAATGTATTTTACCCATAGAGTAATACTCGACCAAATGATTGTATTCCTAAAATATAAACATGGTTTTAGAAGATCTATCTTATTTATCTATCTATCCTAATTATAAACTTAATATTATATTTTTGATATAAATACGCCAAGAGGGCGGCGGGGAGGTAACCACTCTCCCTGGGTACGTCACTGGCCCATCGCCCATGGCCTGACTGGCCTGAATCGTAGTCACCCACGATGTGGAGAAGATACTACATTTCTAGTCTCTAGTACTATATAGAAATCTGTGGTATAGGTATGAACATTGCTAGTAGAGTAGAAATTGAGCTAAACTAGACTGGTGTAAAATTATCCCATATTATTATGATATTATCAAGCACCGGGATAATGAACCATGTAAATGATCCAAACACCCCGGTGCATTATTTTTCACACCGGTTTAGTATAGTGAATTTCTAAGAACTATATAAAAGAAATGATTATTATTAAATTATTCTATATGAATCCGCTGAAGGCTGATAGATGATAAGGAATAAGGATAACAATAACAAAGTATCACAAACTATTTTTTTATAAGATATAATTGACTGTAAACGACGTGGTCGGCGGGGGTCGGGGGACGGCCACGAAAAGGTGTCACTTAGCTGATAAGAATACTGTTCTTGAAGTTCCTTCAGCGCTACCGGTGGTTTTATTTGGTTACACAATTTGTATCTTAGTCCGTGTTAAATGCAGAGGGCGTTGTGAACTCCAGGAACACGGGCGACCCCCCGCACTTTGTCTCTTGTACATATATTCGTGACCGTGATAAGCTGCTCGTTTCCAGTCCATTTTATCTTAGTCCGTGCACAGAATAATTCTATGACAATAACATTGAATACTGATAAGTGATAAGCCATTAAGCAAATGTAGCAATTTAAAGTGTGCACTGTGCAACTTACCGAAGTGCCCCGAGCCTGAAACGGCTGAAACACTGGAGTTTCGTGTCTGGTATAGTCAAACCTTCAAATTAATACGTTTTCTATGAGTATAGTCACATAGGTAATAGATTGAATTGGAATTTGGATTGTAGTATATTTTGCATTTAATATTTTAATCTATTCTGTGGCATTTGTGTGTTATTGATAGATTCAATTATCTATAGTATATAGTATTTGTTTCGATTTGAATAATCTGGCTGAATTTCTAAGTTCAAAGTTCTCCAACGCAATTGTTTGATTATAATTGGATAGATTCCAAAGTTGTTTTTCCACAATGTGCTTGTATCCCATAGCGGCAATTGTAGAATAATGACATTTAAGTTGCAGTAACACATCCAATTTAATAGACTGATAATCTACTGAACTTAAAATATGTCTTTCGATGACGGAGTGCAAGCAACCAACTGCGATGCTACAAAGTGCAAGTATTCAGCTGTAAAGATGGGCTATTGGCAAGACGATTTCATACAGTATTTTGTAACTGGCTACGAACGTAAAACGCCAGAGATTAATCGAGGGTATTACGCTCGTACTAAAGGTGTTGCTATGTTTATGGACAAATTTCTCAAGGTATTTCCAAAGAATGTTGATTGACCTCACAGTACGATAGTACATATCATTTGATTATTAAATCTAAATAGGTACTGTTAATTTTTTGTAGAAAACTGGATCAAATTGTCAAATCATAAACCTTGGTGCTGGGTTTGACACTCTCTACTGGAGACTGAAAAATAGTGGAATAAAAGTGAATAATTATATTGAAATTGACTTTGCTTCAGTTACGTCCAAAAAATGTTTTTTAATCAAAAAGAGTAAAATTTTATTACAGACCATTAGCCCACACGGTATGTTATTGATGAGTGATGACTATTGGTATTCTATTATTTTGTTTTTTTTAATCGTTAGTTATTATTATACAGAGGGTGAAGTCAAAATGATAGGACCAGATTTACATGCGCCTGATTACCACATAATCGGCACGGATCTTCGAAATCTAACAGAACTGGATAAGAAATTAACTCAATGCGGCATAAATTTTGATATACCCACAATGTTTTTAACTGAATGCGTTCTTGTCTATATGGAGCCAGAAAGTTCATCAATGTTATTGCACTGGATTGCCAAGAAGTTTAATGACATTTTTTTTATTAATTATGAACAAGTAAAAAATTGCAATCCTCTATATAGATACAATTTTCTATAATGTAAATACTGATAGTTTAGGTTAACATGAATGATAATTTTGGACGGATCATGCTCGATAACTTACGCAATAGAGGATGTCAGTTAGCTGGGGTTGATGCATGTTTAAGCCCTCAAACACAAATGGATAGGTATGAACATCAATTATTATTTATTTAGAATGATTTATAAATATTTATATTTTATTTGTCAAAGGTTTGTAAGAGTTGGTTGGGATAGTGCACGAAGTTGGAATATGATAAATGTATATGAATACTTGCCCGAAGAAGATAGATATCGTATGGAAAGATTAGAAATGCTAGATGAACTAGAACTGCTCCAACAATTGTTACAACACTATTGTATTACAATAGCCTGGAAAGGCATAACCATGGCTGACGTTGATCATTTATAGCAGTTACAGCGGCAGGTTATCAATGACATAGCTCATAACCTGCATATTGGATGTTGAACAAAATTACATCCATTCATACATAAATTGCATCTAAATTCTAAATGTTCTTGTTTTTTTACAATTTATCTCATTCATCAAATAATATAATATGGTAATTATATGATTTTGACCTTTTGTTAAGTAATTTGATAAATATTTAGCAGTACTACAAAATACAAAAATGTAAAATTCTGATAAGCTTGTTTATTTTGAAATAGTATATAACATTTTATTTTAATTACATACAGTAAATCACAACAAAAAAACAAATACACCAAGTTAGAAGTCTAGATAAAAAAAAAAATATATCACAATTATTTGCCTTAAATTAATTGTTAAAATGATTCGTTGTATTATACATCTGCTACAAAGCTATCTACCTACTTAATTAATAAATGTATTTATTAATCAATCAATGCCTATTAATTATTGTTATGTGTCTTCCTAAATGTATTTATTTTATTAGTTCACTTAAGAACAAAACAAATTATTTTCAAATAGTTTTGTTCTAGTGTTTTGATTAGATATGGTGTTTAACTAAACTTAATATTTTTTTAATTTTATGAATAGTTGTATTAATAAAAAGCTTTCATATTCATTATTTGGCATAAATATACTTGTACATAAAATAAAATTTACTACAAACATGTATTTTGATTTATCAATAAATCATTAAGCATTTATTTGCATTAGTGATTGAAAAAGATAGATTCTCATGAATTACTACTCGCTCATACATCAGAACCATCTATCTGAGCACAGTCTAAAAGAGTACATTGGAATGTGCATTGCACTGAGTGTAGGTGAGCCACACTTTGTGGTTACTTTTGTGTTTAACATTATATATTATTATCAGTCTTGGGTAAAATACTTAATATTATAAAATTAGAATTAGAAAAGTATTTGGAATAAATACTGGAATACTTATGAAAAATACTATTCCGAATTATGTATTTGGAATACTTAAAAATATTTTTGATAAACATATGAAACGATACCATTTATAATTTTGATATTGTATAATATTATTGATTCCAAATTTCAAACTCATTAAATATAAATTTTGTATTTTTATTTAAAATCAAATGCAAGGGAATAACATGCAAATCAAACAATTTAATTTTCATACTATAAAAGTATTCAGAATACATCACAAAATACTTTTAGAAATAGTATTTAAAAAGTATTCGGAATACTACCCAAGACTGATTATAATATGACTAATTGAGCAGTGTTGGCCTGGCCGCAGCTCCTCTGATAATGTTTTTTTATTTGCGTGGCATGCTCCTAGTCTATATAAGGAGCAGGGACTTCAAAAAGTATTTATTGAAATATTTAACCTTCCTTATTTTTTCTTTACAGGGCCCCTTAAAAAAACTGATCCATGGACCTTTGGTGTGCCAGGTAGATACTGTATTTAAATACAATTAAAAATCCTTAAGATAGGCATAGGGCATAATACTCAAATCTTATAATTTTATTTTATTTTAACATGAGATAATACAACAATTTGCCTATCATTTCAAAAAGTACAAAAAAAACTATTGCATAAACATCAGTCGTTTATGCAATATTAGACTAAAGTTAGCATTATAAATACAAATTTGTTGCTATTTAATTGCTACTCAACATTTACATTAAATACTTAAATGCATAATTTCATCTATACAGTTTAGTTAAAAAAAATATAAGTATAAAAAAATTTGCATATACAAAAATAATACTTATTCTAATTTAAAGTTATAGAAAGTGGACGGAACACGAATGTTCTGATAAAGGTGTAATCATTTTAAGACAATATTATGTCAATTTGCTATATTTTGACACTTGGATAAAGATGTTTACTTAAAATTATTAATTAAAAAAAAAAACTTTGTATCAACAAGTCATGATGTTTGCCTTATTTTAATTGGCAGTTTATACTATATACATTAAAAATAAGAATTAAAATTTAATTTACTTTCTAAATATATTTATAATCTTATATATACTTCGTATTTTAATTTGGTAACAGTTGTACAGCTAAAATAATAAGATTTGAACTAACTGTAAGAATATTTAATACAATCAAATGGAATATTCTTAAATTATATTAAGAAATAATACTCTGATTATTTAATAGAATATCAAACACTATTTGCTTTTTATCTATGATTCACTGACAATATGGACAATTTGAGTTCAGCGGAACCTATTTCATATTGTTAGCTATATTACTGAGACTAAATTTACCTATAAAAAAGCCAATGTGCAAACACAGATAATGTTCTTGACTTTAAGTTTTTTAAGTTTGAAAATAGATCAAAATGCACTCTAATATTAAAATTAATAACACAAAATTATTATGTTGCGCACGAGTAAGAAAAAAAACAAATAATATACTGCATTCTATCAAACCCAATACACTTTTAGTTTCTAAGTGAGAGTAATAACAATAAAAAACTGGTTAATCCTCATCTTAATCATAGCTAAATATATTTAGTCATGAGCTTAACAAACATTTGAACAATGCGATATTAAAAAAAAACTATTTGAGCTTCTTAGTTTTAAATTTATAATAACATAATTTGTACCTAGTAGAAGACACAATGCATGATGTATAAATTTATATTAATACACCATTAATTCTATCTTTAACTGTAGTTAAAAACAAAAACTATCTAAATTTTGGTAAATTATAAAATAAAAGTTGGAAGTTTTGGCTTATCCTAAAATAACATACATTGAAAAAAAATAGAAACAATAGTTTAAGATGGATTAAATTTAAAAATTGTCATTAATACTTCGTTGTTTAAATTTAGTCTTTTAATTTATTATATTTTGTTACTATTAAATAAAAATAAATATTTATTATTATATTTTATTAATAAAAAAAAGCTAGATGTTAAAATCTAATAAGAAATTTTGATAAACACTAATAATAATTATTAAATTAATACAATCTTGAATCTTATACTCATTACTTTTGAGGCTATGTTATATGTTTAGAATTAAATTGAAAGTAATTAAAAACATATTAATGATCAGAATTTTTAATATTCATTTCAGTATTAACAGTTTATTGAAAATATTTGTTGATATTCTAAGGCTGTACATATTTTTTTTTCAAAATGTTTCACAAAAAACTTAATTTTTTAATATTTTTATTTACCATTCATTTAATTTAAGCATTGTGTTCCAATTATTAAAATAAAAATAATAGATTTTTCAGTAATAGTTTATAATGTTACCTACAAACTAAATTCATTTTTTTATTTATTTACATCAAAGAATTAATTATTTCATTTTTTAACAATACATTTATTGATAAATTTATATGATTTATATTCGTGAAGATATATTACCAAAATGTAAAAAAATATTTAATTAGTTTAGTTCAATAACACATCAATTACTATTTTTTGAATATCATTAAATAATATGTATTATAAGAGTTAATAATTGTTTTTTTTTTCTACCGGCAGATTGTAAATAGTAGTAGTTACTACATGATATATTATAATACTTGGTAATTACAAAATCTTTTTATTATGTGGTGTGCATCATGTCTAAAACAATAGGAATAAGAGTGTCTTTTCACGCAAGCCTCATTTTTAAAATCATTGATCACACATAAGCAAACTAATAAGTACACTATAAATAATGTAGGTAGCATAATAAACTACTACCATTTTTTTAGTTACATTATGTAGTAACATTAAAAGAAAAATGAGATCTTAAAATTGTATCTACTTTGAACTACATTTGTTCTTAATCATATAACAGTTTCTGAATTAACAGAAGCATTACTACGATAAGCTGGTGGAGGTTGTTCTGACGGGGCGAAAAAAGTAGAATGAGTGCTAACTTGTCTGGGCCGACCTCGTGCTCCATGGAAATTTGAATATGTTGAACGTGCTGATGTTGGACGTTCAGATTCAGTATCTAAGGCAGGATTCACAATGCCTCTGTTAACATGTCTAAGTTCAACTCGACATTCTGGGAACAAAGGATGGCTTGAATCATTTGATGTGGATGAATCGTTCAAACCGTTATCTAAATATTTTTAAATAATAAGTACAAAGGTAACAACAAAAATAACAATGAATTATTCATTTACACACTTGAATACTGTTGTTGGATAAGTCTAGAAACAGGATTTTTATGTCTTCGACTAGAATATTGAGAGCTAGATTGCCGTCTAAGATATGGCGGTGGAGCTTGATGTGGAGGAGGTAGTGTACCTCTTGATGTTACACTTCTTCGTTTTACTCGTCTGGGTGTCATAGGTTTACTATGAGAACTTTGTGCATCTAAATCTCCATCTAGTTTAAAGTGTAATTATTATAAATATTTTTATGATACATTAAAACAAAATACAATTTATTATATATTTTACCTTCACTACCACTGATGGTACTTATTTCCTCAATTTCATCTCCTCGGCGTGAACTATATTCAATAGAGTATATTGGTGTAATAGTTTTTGGTTGCTTACTCTTGTAGTAAATTCCTGAAAAAGTAACTAATTTAATCATTTTAAACACAGATAAAAAACATTTTTAAATTGCAATAATAAGAATTTATAATCAGAAACCACCTCCCATTTTTTTTATTTTCTTTAAAGAAGAATACATTTTACTAGCTTTGAAGTTTTTAATCCATGAATTAAAATCAAACATACATTTAGCTTCTCTTACACAAATATAATTTATATTATAGTTGTATACAGTTTTCTAGTTTATAATTTTTAGTAGTTAATTTACTTAATACTTATTATTACATCTTACGATTAACATTATCCACTATCCAACATTTTTAATTAAAATCGTAATGAACATTTTTTGTACATAAGTTAAGCAAACAGAAACGTGAATTATAGGTACTGAAAAATATTTTTGTCCTTATAATTTATCATGAAATGCAACCTTTGATAAAGCGGTACCTGTTCAACACTAAACGTAGACATTTATTGGTGTTTCGAATGATATGTACCTTAATAAAAAGGTAAAACTTGTAAAAATAAACAAAAACATTTTTGTATCCACATTAATTTGCCATCAAACTATTGGATAGATTGACAATATAATACATATATAGGAGGATACTATATGTTATAAACGTTCAACATACAAATGAATTTATAATTATAAGATTAAATAAAACCAACAAGAAAGTAGGGGGAAAGGAATCTGCTTAAAGGGGATTGGGGGCTGACAGTTATTTTACCCAAAATCAAATCTATCATTATTCCATCATATTGATCAATCTAGTAATGAGGTAATAATTTTTAAAATTGATTTGATTTTAATTCGTTATAATGTCAACTTGAGATCGGTCAGTTCATTTTTCCCAATTTCAACCCTGCCAACAATAAATTTAGTTTGAATATTTTGAAATTTCAGAATTTTCAAACGTTGATTATTCAGAATTTAAATGAGAAGTCTGAAATATGTGGACTGAATAAGTAGAAGAATGAATTCAGAACAGTTTTCTGAAAAATTATCGCATTATTAGGTCTATTGATAGAATGAAACACTACATACAAATAACTATAAATTGTTTGACATTTAAGTGCGTATTTCCACGGCAATGAATTGTACATGCGCATGAGGCAGTGTTCCACTATTTTTTTTACACACAGTCACACACAATAATGATTACTTAGTACATACATTTACAAGACCCCATGCATGTTATTTGAAAATTTCCCATTTTGAACTCCTTAAAAACTGTCCGCAACCAATCTCCTTAAATTATATAATTGGTCAATTACTCTAATAGGTATTAAAAACAACGAAATTGTATTGGAAATGTAGCTTGACAAGTTCCGTTTGAGTTGGAAGGAGAAAACAAATAGTGTGCTGATATCCTCTTAAACAATCAAATTATTTTAGTTTAAAACTTTAAAGCCCCGCCACTCAGGTTTTTTAAGGCCCCACCATCTATATAACAATAAATACATAGCATAAATATAAAATAATTTGACGAAAAATACCTACCATTACTATGAGGTATCTAATAATCCATATTTAAAAACTATTTCATAGTTAGTGTGCCAAATAGATCAGAAGTTACATTGATACCTATCATTAACCGATATATATTAAACAATAGATATGGTTCTTTAATTTTTTCTGACAGCTGGAAAGCTTATGCTAATTTACAACAACATGGATTTCAACATAATCAAGTTAATCATAGATACAATTTTGTGGACCCTAATTCAGGAGCACACACACAAAATATCGAGAGAATGTGGTGGTTGGCCAAATGGGGCAACAAAAAACGTAGAGGAAATGATAGAAATTTTTTAGACTCTTACATGGCAGAATTTATGTGGCGATCAAAACTAAACAATATAGTGATCCATTTGACACAATCTTAAAAGGTATAGCAGAATTTTGGGAATCACAGAAGCCATAAACATTTTTTAATATTATATCAATATATCTATCATAAAATTATTATTATTATGGAATCAATAAATAAACTCATTATTTTATATTTATACGATGTATCATGTATTTATTGTTATACAGATGGCAGGGGCCGCGGAGCTATAACAAACCTGAGTGGCGGGGCTATAAAAAACTAGTATCTTATTTTTTCACAATGTAAGAATATTCCAAAATTGGGCAAGTTAATGAAAATAATTAACTCAAGTTAAGTTAAGAAGTTAACCAGGGCATGAAACCGCATATGAAAAATTCGGTTACCGGGTGTTTCCTAAGTGGTTAACGGTTTTAATTGGGGGGTTTTTAGAATTAGTGGTAATTGATTACCGGTTACCAGAATTATCTCTAAAAATGTGGTCATCGTTTATTGGTTTGGAAGTGGTTTTAATTCTTCAAAATTACCACTTCGGAAACAGTTTTTCCATTTGTTTTTTTTTGAAAATTTTAGTTTTACTTACACAAAACAAATATCCACTTTACAAAATGGTTCAGGACAAGCTAAATCAAAAATTAAATACCTATATATAGCTATATTTGATAATTTGAAGCTATGGATAAATATAAATTTAAATTACCAATAACCATTGATTGAAAAATAGTTTATGGAAAAGTGATTAACAACTGCGTAATTACAATAAAACAAAATGAATAATAATCACCTAATATGTTTATGACTGTATTTTGTATCTACAATTGGTGCTTACTATTTATTATCGCGGCTACAAACAGTATAACATCTCTAATCGTACTTATTATTACATTCAATTTATTATCTTGTAAATAAAATTATTAATCAAAAAATAGAATAGAATTTCCAAAAAAAAAAAAATAGAAAAATCAAATAACGTTTATTTTGTTGAAAAAAAAATGGTTACCACTACACGTTACCCCTAAGTTGATCTTGGTGGTTACCGGTAATTGTTAATTGCTTCTCAAAATTTAAACTTACAAACCGGGAAGCGATTACCAGATCCAAAATAGGTCATGGTAACCGGTTTCCGTTAAAAACCAGTAACCGGTTTCAAACCCTGAAGTTAACAAATCATAAATTTAACCCAATTAACTCAGTTTAAAAAAAGTAAATCTACCTTTTAAATTAGTATGGAAGAGTCACTGCATTTTTCTAATTTCCAAAATTTAACAAAATATATTCATTTTTTTTTTTAAATACCAATTTACAGTCATATAATATTATGCCTATCTAATCTACTAAAATAAATCTATAAACAAAATTATTTGATCAAGAAAAAAAACAGAAATGTATTATTACAGTATTTGGTTGTTTTAAGTTTTATTTTTTATTAATATTTATTTATTAAACCATACAATTGTTTAACTTGATGGTTTAGTCTTAAATCAACAGAGAAAAGGAGTTATTTCAACTTTCAATTAGACTAGTTAAGTAAAAAAGTTTAAAAAAATTTAACTTGTTTACTTTAATTTTTTCAACTTGTTAATGCCCACTTTTGGAATATTCCTTTAACTAAAATTTACATTAAATTCAAAAAGTTAGTTTAAATTTCAATATTTTAGCTGAATAATCAAAGTTACCAAAATAAAATATGAAGTATTCATAGGATTATAAATATATTCTATTCATGTATAAATTAGACACAATAAATGTGTGTATAGCGATAGCGACCTTAAAACTTTTATACCCCTGATCGAAAAATAATGTATATCATTAATCAAACTATGTTTAATTGTTCTAATTTATAGGTATTTAATAAACATACCTTCATCTCTAGATTTTGAGCAACATGATACATACAAGCTGCAGAGAATACCAAAAACCTAGAAAATAAGAAAAGATAATTTTAGAAAAATATAATAAAATATTGCACTAATGATAACTTGAAAACTTACAGCGAAAAGTATTTGTAAAGCTGCTTGAGCAGTTTCAATTTTTTGATAATCTATAACACATCCAGTGATCAAATCTGGTCTAATCGGCTTAATAGCATCTTCTTCAATGCCAGTGTGATTTGGGTAAAAAAATACTCTGCACCCTGGACCATTAGATTCCCACCAACTAACACTATCCGCACCAAGACTCATCAAATCAAAGCTCTAAAAAATATAAATAATGTAAGCAAATATAGTTTCTTTTAATTGAAATTAAGACTTAATAGAAAAATCATAATATCAAAATCCGCCAATCAAAAAATATTATTTTATTATTATAAGATTAAACTTAAATTGTAATATACTTACATCACTAAAAATTGAAAATTCCAAATAATATAAAACTACAAATATATTCCAAAAACACCAAACAATACTCCATGCTGAATACTAAAATACAATAATTAATACATTTTAAATAAAACAAAAATCAAAATGGCCAACTAATAACTAATAACTAGGGCTAGGGACTTATTGAATTTGCATATTTTTATTGAATAGTCCAAAAAATTGCTAAGTAAGACAGAAATTTGTTTCAAGTTGTAGTGAATTTAAAAACACCAAAAAAAAAATGCATATTTTTGCATATATTGCAATTTTTATGAAAACATGCATTTTTTTATGATGAATACATTTTTTATGCATATAACATCCTTATTAAGTACGACGTAGATTATTTCCCACAATATTATGGATAATATGGACGTTTTTGTTTTTCATTTAAGAAAATAAATAAAATAAGAATTTTATAAATAGAATGTTTCCATGCATTATCGAAATAAATTATTATCGATTAACACCAAATGAAGATAAGATATTTCTATCTGCTAGCCATACCGTCCGCACTCAGCACGTCAGTCTCGCCTTTCGTGTATTGCGGTATCGTGTGCTTAATTGTTAACCAATATTATATTTTTATTTTTGTATCAAATTTCATTAAATTTTTTATTTAATTTCGTTTTAGTTACAAAAATGCCTAAGCAAATTACATGTGCTTTAGTTAAAAAGTATATTACAGAATTTGGGTCAGATGTTTTTTCAGCAGACCAAATGTGTTGTTTTGTAATTTTTGTGAAACAAAAGTGAGCGTGGATAAAAGGTTTATTGTCACCCAACATCTTAAGACGGAAAAACATAAACGGGCAGCTAAGCGCATTGAAAATCGCCCAGGTACAAGTAAAATACTTACACAACAATTTATAACGGACACAACAAAAAGTCTATATTTAGTCACGATCTTTGTGCAGCTTTGATGTCAGCCAATATACCTTTGAATAAATTATCAAATCCATATTTTAAAGAATTTCTATCGAAGTACACTGGTAAAGATATTCCTTCTGAATTTTGGATTTTTACCAGATTTAATAACAAGACTTGAAAAACAAGAAATTCCACTGATAGATTCAATTTCTATTGTCGAAGAAGCCAAAGAAAAATTAATTAAATTAATGGAGTAATGGGGAATATAATAAAAATTAAGATTGAGTCTGTTTTATCAAAAATAAAGGCTATCAAGCAGTTTTCAAAATATCAGAAATATTAATGGAAAAAAAGAAGACACATATGGTTTACCCGAAGATTTGAATTTAAATGATCTCACATATTTTAAAAACTGTCCAATAACATCAGTTGACGTAGAACGTTCATTTTCGATGTACAAAAATTTACTTACTTTCAATCGACGTTCATTCAAGTTCGAAATATCAAAAAATCTTTAATTATTCAATGCAATTTCCAAGGTAAAATAACTTATAAAATAATCAGTAAAAATAGTAAGTATAAAGGAAAATTTGTTTTATTTACAGAGCCGTTAAAGAAAACCTTGAAGAAAACTTTTAGACCACAATAGTATAACTACAATCTTTACTAAGATAGATTTTCAAAATTGTTATAAAAGAATAAATTATTTTTACACATTTTTATTACACATTAAAATAAAAAATTAATTGCATATTTGAGTGCATATAACATTTTTTTTGCATATTTTTGTGCATTTTTTATGATAATTTAATGCATTTTTGCATGCATATTTTCATAGTTTTCCATGCAATAAGTTCCGAGCCCTACTAATAACATTAAAATATAATCTACATATTATTAAGTAATCAATAAAATGTGACATACTGATAATAAGTATAATACATCTGACTGCACCACACCAAATATTCCAAAAATAATAAACAAAAGTTCAAAAAAGTTTGCTAATACTGATCCCCACATAAATCCAAGAAAATCAAATGCTTGTCTTGCTCCAACTGAAACCTGCAAATGATAAATTATACATTAATCAATAGAACAATTATTTTAAAAATAAATTTTTTAAAGAATTAAGAAATCTGAAATAATTATTTGAGGAAAAATAAAAAAAGGGCTATTTCATTAATTATAAAATAAATATTAAACAGCATAACAGTATATTTAACATTATATAATATATTAGTATTGATTAATTCAATTAATATACAAGAATGTAACTGGTAATATGAATGAGACAAAAACGTTTGGGTACTTTTGTTGTGATGTTGTTACATTGGGCTAGTCTATAACAAATATATAGATATGTAGGTTTTTTTTTTGTAAGTTATTAATAAGTTTATAAGTTGAAAATCATTGACTATGAATATGAATTCAAACTAAAAAGCCTTCAAAGCATCATGGTGAAGTATAATGTTTACAATATTCGCATATCATGAATTTAAACAATCTAAATCAAAAAACCAGTGTATCTACATACGCGTAACTGTGAAACGGGACTTACTCAGTATTAACCATAGAAAACTGTAATATCACAAACCAGATGGAATTTCCAAACTTTTTAATTCTTATTACATATATTTTATAGACTATTACAAAATTATACGTAGATACCTCCATCACACATTTTTGAATTACTTATCATAAATATTATTAGTACCTATTATAGAATAATATATTTATATATATATATATATAGCGGGTATATGGCTTATAATATGTTACCTATAACTGCACCTAAGCACTAAAATACTTATACTTTTTGACAAAAGGTACTTATTTTATTTTAGTGTCCAATGTTATGTTTTAAATACTGAAGAGGTAAAAATGCTCAAGTGTGCTGCATCAAATTTTTTGTTTATTATTAGCTTTAATACAATTAAATTATTAAAAATTATTAAATACACCTCATTAGATAATTTTTAAGAGCTTCAGATCCAAAAATTATATAAAAGCAGTCATAAGAAATGACAGTGTTGAATTTAACCCATAAATAACTGCTATGCTAAAGATCTGAGTACATATTGTAAGGGCAGATTTTGTTAGACTGACTCCTCAAATTTAACAGAACTATAAAACTTGTCATCTACACACACAATAAATTAGAATGTACCTAGGTCATGTGGCTAGGTATATATAACAAATAGGTAGGCCAAAAAAATTGTTTCACTTTACCTAGCACAATATTCCAACAAAAAACTGCTAACATAAAGGATGTGATTGACATGAAACATTTTATATCACTGTGATCACAATATTAGGTATTGTACATTTGTACCATACAATATATTTTATAAGCCAACAAAAATCTTTGAGGCAGAAATAATTACCATTTGAAACAGGAAAATGGTGAGCAACAAATATTTACAAAATTCCATGAAAACAATGTATGCGTTCGATGCTATGGGAAATTACTGCGGTTTACAATCGATTTCCCGTTGTAGCGGGCAGGCGTCATCTTCAGCAACATCTTCACGACCAGCTAACCGTTCAATTGTTGGTCAATCGCACTTCCGGTTAGATAACAACGATACATTGTTTTTATGAATTATTTACGTTTTTGGCTGAATAATGAAGTCACAGTGCCACAGTCGAACCCGACGTCCGTCTGGAGTCTCGAATCTGTTCCATATAGACCTATGTGTCGATCGATCGAACGACAATAACAATAATAATATCTAACGTACTGCGTATCAAGATTTACCGGACTCGAGACTACTATCGACTATCGAGTGCGAGTCGAACGAATTTCACATGCTCACGGTATTAATAACGAACAGGTTACCGAGTGGCCAGTATGGAGAGTGGGGAACTGCATGCACAATTGCAGTACAGGACAGGACAGGTGGCAGATGCATTACAATTTACGGGACGCGATCGCATTATTCAATACTGAATACAGGCTACAGCAACCAGATAGTTGGTAGTTGGTACCGTCTACCGCTCGGTACACTTGTTTGTTTTGTTGTTGTTGATTACCTGGTTTTCCCCCCTCCCCCCGACGCATCATAGTTTCAAGTTTTGTAGGACGAGCAGGTAGTGCAGGACGTGGGTGGTGGTCATGGATAATATAAATTATATAGAGGATATTATGATAGTTGGGGTGGTACCTGTTATCCGTTGAACACACCACACAGTGCAGCCACTGGATAATTTCCTCGCCCAAATATCAAAATATAGCACTGATTACAGCAGTGATAAAATGATAACAGTGTAATTGAAATATAGATAATATATTCTTTAAAAAAAAAAAAGATAAAAATTAAAAAATAAAAATTCAGAAATAATATTAATATTTCCTGCGAAGTGCGTACGTCCGGGGCTTCAATATATTTAACCATGCGAACATCTATCGTCCATTGACATTGTATTTATTTTAAATATTTTAGCGTTTGATACTTTGATGGTAAAAAACGCATTTATTCATTTTCATTAGTAACTACCTACAATTTCAATATATTTTATAATACTAGTAGTCGGTAGATATTAATATTAAAAAATAGATTTTATTATATGGATTATTCAAACTGTATTTGTGTAAACATTTTAAGTCACTTGCACATATTCTGATCTTATTTATATTATTACCAAAAAAATTATTTATAATATAAATCGATAGGTTAAAAATGGAGACAGACAATCAAAATGTTCAGAAAGCTCAATTTTGCAGCTATATGGTGAGCTTAACACGAAAATTAATAAATTTTTTTTTCTGTTTCAAATTTTAATATAGGTATTATGTTATTACTTATATACTGAATACTAAACCTTATTGGATTATATGTATGATTACTGATGAATAGCAATGTGTATAAAAATAGGATGTCAATATTTAATTTATTATTTGATTGTATTTTTATTTTAGCCGGAGAGAGTGCATACTGAAGGAAGACGAAAACTTATGTCTTGGTTGAATCAACAAATGAAAGTCAATTTATTAGATGGCCGTATTTTAGTTGGAACATTGTTTGTACTGATAAAGATGCTCATATTATACTTAGTACATGTTATGAATACTTTAATGAAAAAGGTAAGTTTCTTAAGAAAACAAATTAAATAATTTATGATGTTTAGATTTTTTACAAATGATCTATATGTTTTTAGATTTAGATACTGGAGAATCTCGACTTTTAGGTTTAGTAATGATACCTGGGCGACATATTATTTCAATCCATACAGATGTACAACAAACAAATGATCAACCTATAAATTCGTCAAACTTTGAAGAAACGTGATGGTACTAAATAATTGCAATTTTAATGTAGTCATTATTTATTGTGAATATTTTTTATCTTCATCATTAATATTTAAAACAATTTATTAATATATAATACAACTATTATACAAGAGTCCTAAATTTAATTTTAATAAAAATTCTAACAAATGTTTATGTATGGATGAAAGAAAATTAAAAATGCAACAACTTCATGTAATAGATATATCTATCGTGTAATGAATAATAATTTTTTACACTATTTATAATTAATAGGAATACAATAATTTCTGCTTAATGTGATCACTGGTTTATTGGAATCCAAAATTAAAAAAACATTTGTTTTGTAATGTTTTATAATTTATTGACTCTTTATTAGAAATTAGAATCACTGTGTACTTTTATGGCTTTAAATTATTGCCAGAACTGATTTCAATCTTAATATCATTTAGATTGAAAATAAACTGTGACACTCAAGTGCAATCAACTAATGATAGTTTCATAAGTTTCTTTACTTTATTGTAATTTTATATTTTTTTTTTCAACTACCTATTATAATATATACAATGTGTTATTTTAATTAAATTTGTTAGGATAGTTAAAAAAAATATTATATTTTGTGAAGTATAAGTGGCCTCGTATATGCGCCTTTTCTTTGTCAAAAACTACTGTTTCTAATTCCAGCGATACAAGTAAAAAATTATCACGATTTTCATTCTGAAAAAATATTTTGAATCTCCGTAATATGTACAAACTGTTCAATCCACCTACTTTATAATTTTGTAATTAAGATTGCAATAAATGTTGTTAACATTTTCGAAAATTTGCAAAATTTCAAACTTAAATATTTAATCAACTAAATAACAAAATAGTTATAAAAAAGCGGGTAAGTGGATGTCGCTCTGCTGAGTGATGTACAGTAGGTTACCAGTGGATCACTATAATGACTAATGGAGATGGTGTTAAATATTAATTCAATGATATAAAATCATTGTATACGAAAAATGTTTCTGAGCGAAAACGGTATGTTAGCCTATAATATTACTATAAGTAGGTGTATTTTATGATATTAAATTATTGTAATTAAAGTATTTCATTATAGTATTAGGCCAGGGCTATTATACATAGTGTATTCCGTTGTGTATAGCCCCAGCCTTAGGCATTAGTTTCTAAAGTATCTACCAGTTACTATAGAAGGTCAACTTAATTTTTCCCAAAAAAATTACATTATTTTGAAAATGTGATTGTGTGTATAAAATACATATAATGATATATTCTAAGTTTCATATCTCCAAGATAAAATTTTTTAATTACAATAAAATAACTAGAAACTAGTAAATTAATTTTGTTTTTAATTTAATTATATTTCACTATTTCAGTCTATTTCGTTTTCATGTCAAAAAATAGTTACTGTGAATTGTTTAAAGTTTAAAATGTATATCATTCGAATCTAACTTATATGTACTACCTAACTACTATGCAGTCTATAATTTAGTTTTGGGTCGGGAAAAAAATAAGTAGTAGGTACGCTAGCGTTGTATAAACAAATTAACTTTTTTTTACTTAATAAAAAGGTAATAAAAAGTTTGTAGTAACTTTTAACTTAATTGAATTAATCTATAGTTAAATTAACTTTTAACTTTTAACTTTTTGCTATCGGTATATATTAACTTCACTTAACTGAGTTAAAAAAAGTCATTAACTTGCACAGCCTATTCGGCGATAGTAACTATGGTGCCTCTAGTGCCAGTGCCGTAACTAGAGATAAAAGGTGTGAGTCAAATTTTGGGGTTCCCTATTCCAAACTTTTGTCTTACAAAATTGCATAGCACTAAAAGCGCAATTAAGGATGGTTATAACTTATAAGCAATTTCTATACAACATAACATTTTCAAAATATTTTGACTTGATTTGAGCTGTTTACGTACATTTTCAGTTTCCAATTTTTTTGGTTTTTTATTCTATAAATATCAATAAATTTGAATTTGTTGGGTAAAACAGCTTGAAAATTTAATAGACAGCTCCTAATATATTGTTTCAAAGACAGATAAAAAATATTAAAAATCTACTCACAATTTTTTTTTATAAGCATTTAAAATTCAAATATTGACAAAATGTTTAAATTAATTTGAGTAAGAAATTCATAAAAAATTTTCTTTTTAAATCTAAGATTTTTTTGTAATTCAAATACCAATAACTGTAGATACATGGAAATTTTACTGAATGTTTATTTTATCAATTCCTATCCCTATACTTGATAAAATTTTCAAAATGTTTTGATTCGTTTTGAACTGTTTACGGACAATTCAAACTTAAATTTTTTTAGTTTTTTTTCTATGAATATCAATAAAGTTTTATTTGTGGGGCCAATTTATAGTTAAAAATGTATATAATATTATCTTCAAAGTATAATCAATAACATAATATTAGATGATGGACGTAACACGTTGCAGGTTTCCAAAAATTTCAATTTTCATCATATTGTGTTGTAAATTGGCTAAAAAGTTCATATTGTGGCACTGCAACTGACACTTGACAGTTGACAGTTGTTGTATCATTGCTTAATATTTATATATATATATATGTATATAATTTAATATTTATATATATTTAGCCATGTGTTGTACCCACAGAATAAATTCGCGTTTTACTATCATCATGTAAATCCGGCTGATGGTAAATTTCTTTTATATCAGTTTCCTTATCATACAAATGATAAGCCATTGGACCTCGAGTTAAAAGGGCATACGCCATACAGCGAGCATACTCATTACTCTAGCCACATACAGTCACGATTTATTGTAAATAATCGTGGATACAGCAGCTGCAGTTGGCAGTTTATTGTAGTAACTAGTATTGTTCATATCTGTGATATAAATACAAATTCAAATTACAACCCACATGACGTTATAACCACATGAAATGTATGTAAGTATGTATAACTAATAAACGTCAATACGTCATGAATACACGAGTTACATAATTAAATACTTATTAAGCTAATATTTCTTATATTTTTTTAAATACTTTAAAATTAAAACTTTAAAACTTAATTGAAGTATTTCATGTAGATTGTTAAAGATAAATGATAACACCCATATCTTGTAAGTTATAAATGGGCTATAACTACACACAGTATAGAATTTTGCTAGACTAAACCGGTTTAAAATTATCCCACCTTATCATCCCGCACAGGGATAATGAACCATGTAAATGATATGGTCCAAACATCCCGGTGCATTATTTTTCACACCGGTTTAGTCTAGCGAATTTCTACATAGTAACATAGTATAGAAATCTGTTATTACTTATTATATTATACGATATTGACAATTGTATTTGTTAGAATGAGCTCTAAAGAGGAATTTTTATCCAAAACTGAACGGACCAAGTGTTGGTCGTCTCGTGATCATTTCTGGGAATGTTTGCGTTCCAACGATGATAAAGCAGACAAATGTACAGATCTCAGACTAATCTATGAATCATCTTGTCCAATTCAATGGGTAAATCAATGTTCTAATATTTTTAAATTGAATTAGGTAATACCTTTATAATAATCATTAAATTTGGTTTATTAAGTTCATAATATGCTATTTTATTATTAATTTCAATGACTGATTTATTTTCTTAGTTACATAGTTATTTTCTAAATTAAAAGAATATTTAAATACTCTTAAATTTAGTTATTTAGGTAGCTACTATACTCTATTCAGTTTAAGAATGGCTTGCCCACTGCAATATGTAAAAACTGCACATTTATGTATTAAGGATCTACTGATTCTACCAGAACTGGCACAGCTGCTCGCCTGTTTACTGGAAATAATTAGTGTACGATTATTCTCCACTACATCATTTGGGGTGAGGGGATCTAGTAAATGTAGGAGATCATTCACGATGCTTAAAACTAGCCATTTTATAACTGAATACAGTTAAATACCTACTATGTATTTCATTTAAATTTTAAAAATTGAAAAAAATAAATATATTATAATAAATTTAATTACATTTTCAGGTAAAACACTTTGATAGAAAATATAACTATTTGAAGTTTAAAGAAAAAATGGAAAAAGATGGTTATGAACCTTTGAACGAAAAATGAAGTACTTAATAATATTTTGATGGTGTTAGTTTATTTGGTAGGTAACATTAATAGTTTATATAGTTTATTTGAAATTAATTTTATTATATTAATTAATTTACTATTCAAAAATTTTAATCCTTCTTATGTTGAAAAGTTAAGTATAGGTATAATAATGATTTAAATGTTATATATAAAAATAACAAAAAATAAAAATTGTTTAAATATACCTATTACCTAATTTGTATTATTAAATGAATAATATTATTAAACTAATAAATATTTATAGCAGTTGTTATTACCTATTTCATTATTTTGTTTTACATACTGTCAACCGAGGTGACTTGAATCAATCTTGGCTTTTTGCTTGGTGTCCTCAGCTTGACTTGATCAGCTATGAATATTCATGTTAAAGTTCAATTCAAGCACATTACAGGTGATTTGTAACAAGATATTTATTTTAAAAAGGTTGGTGAATTACTGCTATACACTAGGTGTAGAATGAGTCACTGAAATGGATGTGTTAAATTTGAATTCAAATATTCATTGATATATCATAAATTATTGTAGTATTGTACACGAAAAACAATTTTGCACGGTCCATGGTCATCATGTCTTATGATTATTATCACAAAAGTTAAAAAATATATTTTCATGGACGTAGAATTAAATAATATTTATAGGTACCCCACAATTGTATTATTCTGTACTATTACCCTATACTCTATTCCAAATAATAATGGTAAAACTGCGCAGCCTCGGAACGGTAGGACCGTTGTAATTGACCAGTAGTTGGCAGCGCACCAACGGCAGCCAACGAGACTGCAAATGCGACACAGTTTTGTCATGATTTTTTTCCATTCTTATTTGGTATAGAGTATAGTAAATAATATGCTATGTTTTAACAAATACCAAATTATCCCATCTCATCTCGGTTGACAGTACTAAACTATTTGGATTTCACATGAAATTATTTTTAATAAAATACTTTTTTTTCTATTTTTACTATATAAAACAATATTTTTTTTCAGTCTTAACTGTAGTACTCTTTCAAATATGTTGTCGTCTCATGAATTACTTGACAAATTTAGTGTGAAAGTATTTGAAAACAATTTTCAATACAATTATACTTCTATGAATGTAAGTATTTGGTATATAAAATAATTAAATAATAAGTATAGTTTGAATTTCAAAACACTAAAAAACTATAGGAAAGGCATTTAAATTAAAGCAATAATAAGCTCTAAACATCCTTTAAATATTCTATAAAATTGGGTTTAATTGTTTTTAAATTGATTGAATATTTTAGTAATTAATCATAAATATAAATCATTAATAAATAATTTTTTCTGATAAAAAAAATTCATATTAACAAGACTGCTAAATTTCAAATTTATTTAAAAATTAAAAATTAAAATATTTGTTAATTTTTAAAAAATGATAAGTACAAATTTATTGACTAAGAGCTGCTATACTCTGTCTAGTAATATAACACGGTTTGACAAAATTTGGTTTTTCTGTGCATTTATTATCACCTTGCCATAACAAAATCGGTCTTGTTGGCAGTGTCATGCAGAATTGGTGTTTTCTCTCACTGGGTATAGTATAGGGATGATAGAGTAGGAAATGAATTCATTAGAAATAGTGTAGGAGTTGGCACCAATTATAGAAAAAATACGTTGAAATGATTTGGTCATGTTATGAGGAGAGGTGAATCGAAGTCAGTGGAGTGACTATGCAAATTAGTATAAAAAGAAAGAGAGTAAGTGTGACTGAAAAAAAAGATGGAAAGACAGAATAGAAAATGACATGAAAATAGCTAATGTGAGTAAAATATAGGTGGGCTTCAGAGGGATGTATAAGTGTCGAATAAGGCGACCGGCACCATTAGGGTGTCAAAAGTACACTAAAATTGATTAAAGCTCTTAAAAGGCATTATAAAAACAAAATAGCATAATAACATAACATTTATACATTTATAGCCGATAAAGTTTAATTTTTAACTGGTTGAAAAAAGTAAATACCTTCAAAATATGCACTCAAATAATAAGTATACATTTTGATTGTTGTTAATGTTTAGATATACAACATTTTAAAAACTCAAAACTTTAAGAGGATGTCAGCGCACATTTGTTTTCTCTCTTTGGCCCACACGTAACATAGACAAAACGCATTTGCGCAGAATCGTTTTTCTATGTTTTTATGCAATCTTAGAGTAAAATCACCCATTACAAAAAAGATAGAGAATAATATTTTAGAGGGAATGACTTATCGATTTTATATTTTATTGTTATTTGAATTTGTATTCGACTTTCAAAATAAACAAAAAAATGTTGTAAATTGAAATTATGTTTAAATTGTTTTGAAATAATATTTAGAGAAGTTGATATGTCATTCCCTCAAAAATATTATTTTCCATCTTTTTTGTAATGGGTGATTTTACTCTAAGATAACTTAAAAACATAGAAAAAACAATTATGCGCAAATGTGTTTTGTCTATGTTGCATGTGGGCCAAAGAGAGAAAACAAATAGTGCGCTGACAACCTCTTAATACATTACAGTTTTATAAATTTTATTTTTTACTAATAATTATTTTGCATAATATTTTCAATGACAATGAATATATAAAATAAAATCAATTTGTTTTTTTCCACTAGATATTTTAATAATTATTCTACACAGGCACTGATTTACCAATTCACAGGCCCAGTGCAATTTAAAATGTTGGGCCCCTAAATCATTAAATAAAATATTGTTTAATTATGTAATATTTATTATAAAAATTTTTTTTTAAATAATCTGTATTTTTGACTTAAATAATACTCAACAAAACTAAACGTAATCAAGTCAAATTGTATTGAAGTATTTAGGTAATAATTCTCGCCTTCTGCTTTGAAACCTTTTTAACACGTTAAACGCCGACGTCAACGCATTGTTGACACGACTAAATGGGCGCCCGTGGCCAATGTTAACCCGTCGTTGACACAAGTAGGCGGGCGCCCATGGCCGATGTCAACCCGTGGTTGACATAGAGTAACCTATTTTGTATTGAATCTTTTTTGGTGGCTATAGCTGAACACATTTAAAAATTCTATAGAACATTCATAACCGTATTGATAATTCCGTAAAATCTACTAATTTTACAATTGGCGACGGTCGCCCGCAGGTCAAATAGTGTCAGCCACTGGCGTGCGCATGCCAAATCAACATCAGCGTTCAACGTGTTAACAATATCGTCAAAACTCTGGTTTGTTGTTGTATCATTTTCGATTGATGATATTCACAGAGTATCTAAATGTTTATGGCCTGATGGTCAATGTTGATCTTAATTTACTGAACTGATTGATGGCCATGTTGAAATATCATCGGAGAACCGTGGAAAATAGTTTGATGGTAAATCTGGGTTTAATATGTAATTTATATCAATTATACATACCTTTGTTCCAAAAGTTCCAGGTGTATTTTTCAAAGGCATATTTGTAATTATCCTTAGATAGTATATGATCTAAATAATCATCATTATTATTTATTAGTATCAGCAGATTTTTTAATTTCAGTTATTTCATTTTTGTTGGATGAATTTTTCAGTAACTTCTGTTGTGCATTTATAAAAAAAAAAATTAAAATAGTACAAAAATATGCTAATATTTATGTTCAATAATTTGTATCAAATTGTTATTTAAAGTTTATAATTACCTGGCGGTTATGGGCTTGATGAATCAAGTTCACCATGCTAGATATTATCGTATTGAATATTATGTATTATTGGTAATATACGGCCGGCATTATTTTTCGGGGAAAAAGTATTGCAATTAATAAATTATAAGCCACCAAGAGCCAAGCAAAATCCAAATACTATGAGAATTCTAACCACGTTGGTTATCGATGTTCATAGACCATAAGACTACAGTAGGCAGGTATCTATATCGAGTGATTGAGTAATGTCAGATACAGAATAGGCTTGTTAACTCAATATAATAATTTAAAATATAATAAAATATGAATTTAATGTTTATTATAACTTTTATACCATTTTTGTTAATCAGCTAAAATGTTGTTTATCACAAATTACGATAAAGAGGTATGCAACGATTATTGTTTGACTGTAGTCAGTAGGCCCCCTCTTTCTATTTGGCCCAGTAGAAATGTCCCAAAATTTTTACTCAAAACAATCTATATTTATATATTTATAATGAATGTGTTCCCTTGTTTAAATCAATTTCGGAATAACGAAATTGATATATACATCTGTTATATGATATATTTAATTAATTTTCAGGAGTTGAATACTTTTCTTCAAAAAAGTATTAATGGTGATGTAAATTGTTGTACAAAAAACCCAAAATGCCAAGATATTTTAAAAAATATTCACTTTTGTTTAATAAACATAGTTGATTATAAAAAACATGCATCAGACTATCAAAGTTCTTTTCCTCAAATTTTATATCAAACATTTTATTTAAGTCAACAGAATATACCAAAACAACAATCTAATAATGAAGAAAAAAATAAATGGACCTTACCTTTGAAAATAGATGAATCAGATTATATTAGTGGTACAGGCATTACACATTTTGTAAGTCTTGGAAAACAATTGAAATTACCATCAGAAAAGTATGACCAATATTGTTTGCTTATGCATGTTGGTGCTGTTAAATGTTTTCAATCTGAAAAACAATTAAATTGTATAAGTAATTCAATTGAAAATGTTTGTGATTTTTGCTTCCGTTATACTGAAATAAATTTAGAAGCTTTAAAATATTTAACGGAATGTATGACAGTTATAACAAAAGATCAGTGGAAAAAGTCATCAAAATGTATTTATAAGGTCCTAATGGGCCAAATGAATCATTATTCACCATCAATTCGTGACCAATGTATTTTACTTTTAATAAAATGTTTAGACATTGAAGATTTAGATTATATTCTAAATATAGTTATTTTAGAAATATCGTGGTCTTTGAGGACTAAGTTTTATATGTTGACTGTTATTGCTTCAAAGTACGGTGCCAAAAAGGTACATAATATGATATTTTCTAGTTCATAAGATGTAATCTATTATTTGTTTATTACCTATTATTATCATTTTAGATTTTAGAGAAGTATGATATTTTATCAATTTCAATGTGGAAATGCTTAAATGAACCATACTTGATGTCCCCTTGTATGGATCTGTACAAAACATTTATAAAAGATTTAAGTGAAGATGATTTTAGTACTTTAGTTATGCAGCCAATCATTAATTATCTGACTAATAACAATATTAATTCTGAGTAAGTATTATTATTTTTTGTTCAAAATCTTAAATTATAATTGATGACATTACTCTGTATAGATATTATAATCTTATAATTAGAGCTGGTGTGAAAAATTCTTATAAAATGTATGAATGTTTCTTTCATGTGTTTTTTTAAAATTTGTATTTTACAGTCTATATTTATGTTCATAACTATGGAGTATTTCTCTTATTTGAACATTGTTGTAATAAAGTAAAATTTTTACATTTACCTAGGTTTCAATAAAAAGTGTTGTAACATTATACTCCCTTTTTTTCAACTTCTAATAAAAAATCATGTATGGTATTTTAGCATCTCGCATTAAATTTTCAAATATTAGATGTTAAAATTGAAAATTGTATGAAATTTTAACTGAAATAATTTATATATTATGTTTGTTTTTATAAGCGAATTTCAAAAGAATTTGAACATGTAACATTTATAAAAAATTTAGATTTTGTGCCCTCTTAACTATTATTTTAATATCTATGTTGTAAATTATAAATATTAATATTGTTCAGAAGTATATGTTTCGAAGTAAAAAAGTAAGACATTTAATTTTTCAGGTTAACAAGGTACAATTTCGTGACTTACCTATTACCTCTATTGAAATCCAAACATATGGGCAGTTTATTGATGTTGTATGAAAAAATTAATATTTATAGAACACATAATAACATGAAGTCAGATTTATATCTTCAAATACATGTACTAAGAATGGTTTATAATACCGAAGTAGAAAATGTTAAAGAAATACTTGACCTATCTTTGAATTCTGGTGATACTAAAATAAGATCTGTAGCATTCACTATTCTGTGTTCTTCAAAGTTATCAACAGATATGTTGAATTCAATTTACAATTTTATTGTTGATAATATAAACAGCGATTGTTCGACTCTCAGAACACAGCTCGTTTCTGGATTAACAAATATGTTATGCAAGTTTAAAAAACTTAACACATCTATAACCACATTTTTAAACAAATTGCATGTATTAATCCTATCAAATCTGGTCCCTGGTTCAAATTACCAAAGAAAAATTACATCATTGAAAATATATTTGGCTATACTTAAGTATAAAAACAAAGATTATGTTTCATATTCATGTAGACATTTACTTTTTACAAATTTATTAGATTCTGAAGATATTAGAAAAATATGTAGTGAAATACTAGTGTCATATTTTACTGTTGTAAATGAAGACAAAATCTACTTAAATAATTGGATGAAACTTGGTACAAACTTATGTTATGATCCTTTATTTTATAAAAATGAAAGCGGTTCAACTATAATATATACTGTAACTACATTGGCTTACAAATCTGGACTTAAAATTGATATATTCAACATAAACAATTCATCTGTGTCTGCACATATATTAGATTTAGCAAAAAAACAAGGGAAACGACTAAAGGATAATTTTGTTAGCAATGTGACACATGGTACACTTTATGGTTTATTAGATGCACTGAATAATTTATCGTTTGAAAAAAATTCTCCAGAAAAAAACAAGTTAAACGAAACACAGATTGAGATCATGTTAAATTTGATTGAAGACAATTTGAATCTAATGCTAGATACATTATCTTCTACAATGGATGCTGAAGGTATATTTCTTATTCATACAACTTTAACATCATCATTTTTTTATTATTATCAACTTATTTAGGTAAACCTGAGGCACCATCTTTTGCTCAGATGGATTTAGCATTAAGTAGTTTATGTTCATCAAATCAAGACAATGTTCAAATGCCAACAAACCAATTTCTATTAAATTTCATTTGGATAAATATAAAAGTATACATTTATATTTATGTTATACATTTACAATACCTAGTTATTTTATTCATTAAATATTAATTTATTTGTACAGATTTGTTGTGATGTTGCAAGTAAATATGCAGTTATGTTAGCGACTAGTGATATTTCAAATACATTATACAAAGATACTCAAATTAAAAGATGTGCGGATATAATAGCAGACGTGTTAATTAGGTGTAGACATAAAGGTGCTATGGAAGCTACTTGCAAATCACTGGGAATGATAATAAAACATTGGAAAGTATCACTAAATTGGTGTCAAAATATGTTAACTGACCATATTAATTGTATGAAACCAGAAGATGAAATATCAAGAAGATCAGCTGGAGTAAGATACCTTATACACGCAATTGTGACATATAATAAAGTGAGTTTTTTAACCATTAAATTGTGGACATTTGATTCCATTTTAAATAAAAAGGGTTTTATACCTTTTTAGTATGTGGTGAAGTATGAATACAATTCTAAATTGTTTTAGATTTTTGGTTTCAGTATGAACTATTTAAGAGAAACTTTGAATTTTCAAGCTTTTTGACTAAAAATTATAATCGATATTTATATAAAAAACTAAATAGAAAATAGAAAATTCCCAGTCATTAAATAGCTACAAAAAAAAATTATATACTACCTATAAAAAATGCTTGTATAAACATATGGAGAAAATTTTAAATATCTACGATTACTCATTTTTGAGTTAGGTACACAAAAAACACAAAATCGATTATTTTGAAAACTGGAAACTAAAAAATTATGCTTGAATATTCCCACTTTTCTTAATTTTGTTTGTTTTTCCCAAATATTTTAATATACTGGGAGTTTTAAATTCTTAGCGGAGCGATGAATGTATTGATTTTACATTAATGTGTGTTTTTTTTGCGTATCTGTGTACATGATAAGTAATCGAAATAATTCTTCGATTTTAAACTTCAATATCTTGTTAGATGGAAAAGTGAATATAATTGGAGCATTTGGGAGGTCAAAGTCATTAATACCCACGCGAAATTGGTTTTTGACAAAATTGATCTTGGTTTTTGATGTGACCCTAAAACAAATGACCATAGGTACATACAATTTTCACTGAATATTAGCATTTTCTATACACCATAAAATTATTCTAAATATATTGACTTGTTTTTAGCTGTTTAACTGTTTAAGAACATTTTCAGTTTCCAATTTTTTTAGGTTATTTTTCTATAAATGTCAATAAAATTTTAATTGCTGAGTCAAAACGTTTGACAATTTAATACAAGGCCCCAATATATTGTTACATTTTAAGTAACTATAAATAATCAATTTATTTTTAAAATTTATAATTATATTAATATATCTAGAAAATGCTATTAAATTAAATTTCAAGTTTCTACTAATATTTCTTTCTCAATTACAACAAAAACAAACAATTTTGTTAAAAACAGTTGCGTAAATATACCTGTTATAGTAGAAAATCAAATTAACTGAATATTTTGATGTTCTTCAACAATAATAATTGACAAAGATATGTATTCCAACACCAGTTGATAGTTGTTTTATGACTGTTTTTTAGGTAACCAAAGCATGGGCATGCTCAAAAAGGGGGTTTAAAGTTTCAACTCCCCACCATGGACACTTTAAAAATATAATATATGTACTTACATATAATTATAATAATTTATTGGGAACAGATCTAGTTAAGTTACCACGCAAATTTCTCAATTATTTTCCAGAAACCAATGTATTACAACGAGTTAAGAAAAATTTTGTAAAAATTAATTGCCGAGAATCATTAGTTATTAAGTTATAGCCTTATGAAGTTCACAATTTTCGGTGTTTTGTGCATTTGTACAACAAAATATTTTACCACACGTTTGGAACTTTTCTGTTTTACTGAAAAACTTTTTTTTTCAATTTTTTTTTGTTTTAACATACCTATCTATGTGGTTAAAAATGCTGAAAACAATGGGGAGTCTGAATTTGGCGGTCGTATTTTAAATCTATAGCTAATTTAAATTTTGATACTTTCATATATACACTAGGCGTGGTCACTTGGTCGATGTGCTCGCTCGGACAATTAAAATCAAAAACATCCCTTGACTTGTTATGTATAGCCATCATGGGTGGGTGTCAGAATTATTTTTGATTCATTATTTTTAAAACATTGATTTACCTACGTTTCAAAAAAAAATAATTTGTTATAAGTGTGGTAAACTATAAGTGTTGTATGTGTGCATACATAGATTATTTATATTATTTATGTATATTTTTAAAATTTTAGAACACTGTTAAAGATTGTATTAAACAATTATACAATATTGCAAAAAAAATGTGTATGTTGGTATTGAAACGATTGTTGATTTACCACAAGCAAGAGCCCAACATCTATTAACTGCAATTTTTTCAAACGCGTCAATTTCTACAAGTATTTTATATTATTTTATGGAAGATATGATCATGCTTTGTATTGATAAACTCAATTCCCCGCTTTGGACAATAAGGTAAATTGAAAGTTATTGAATAAATAAAAGGGAATTGTAAATTGTACACTTAAAATATATATTTAAAATTTCAATTGTAAATTTTAAAATGCTTAGAACTTGATTTAAAATTAAAATATCCAAAAAAAACCTAAAAGAAGCCCTATATAGCAGGCGTTCCCAATTTTTTTCAAGTTGCAGGCCATATTCAAAATTTATATTTATACTGCAGGCCGTATATACTTCACGGTTTTTTTTTCGTTTCGATAAAATGTACAATAGATATATTATATCTATTGTACATTTTATTTGATTTAATATTATCTTTGTTCACTTATCGAATTTTTGACTAATGTATGTATTTTAAGTACCTACTGAATACTTCCACGCTAGTTGCTAGTTTGTTTTCGTCATTAGAAACTGCAGGTTGACATTTCTTGTTTGCAAAAAACAATAAATTAAATTTTAATTATTAAAATGTCTCAAAATAAAAAGTGCAAAATTGATACCAAATGCCTTGTGTTCAATGGTGATTGGAGTCCCAGTTATTTTTTTATAGATGTATTGTAACAAAGCCATGTATTTGAAATGCTACAAAAGTTTCGTAACGAAATCGTCATGGTCTTTAAAGAACTTAATATTAAAAGACTGAAAGGATTTCACAGATTTAATACATTTTTATAAGACTCTTCCTGATGATTTTCCAAAAATAAAAGAATTATCAATGCGTATATTTACATTATTTGGTTTTACTTATATTTGCGAACGCATGAATTACGCAAAATTTTCAGAAAGATCTCGTTTGACTGATTAACTTTGACACTTCTTATTAAGAATTGGCGTTACTCATTTCACTTCGAATATTGAAAAATTAGTTAAAGTAAAACAAGCCCAAATTTCATACTAGTTTATTTCTATTATTGTTCTAAAATCCAATACATTTTTTTTATGTTAAAATTAAAAAGCTTATTAAAATAAAATTGTTTATAAATTATAATTTTTATTTTTTTATACCTTTACAAATTTCTAATTTTTATTAAGTGGTCACGAGCTGGTTGGGCACGCGTGCTATATTATAGCAACAGAGTTGAATGGATACTTCTGAATGTTAAATTTGTCATGTTCAGTGTACTCGGAAGTCTGATAAAATGTTTGTTTTTTGTTATACACTAGGAATGCTGCTCTTCAGTTTTTCAGTTCACTCCAAGTGAGATTGATTGGTCAAAATCGTTTAAACAGTGATTGTTGGCTATCTCACTTACCACTAGAACCATTACTATACAATTTTCCACGATTGATGCAACATTTACAATCTTTATGGTCACAAACAAACTGTATACTTTCAAGCCAGGCTCGGTTAATCCCATTCATGTCTCTACTGAAGGGCGTAAAAATACAGTCATGGAGTTTGTTACCATTAGACCATCAACAGTTTTTAGAAAGTCTCCGTTGTAATTTGTGGTCTACTGGTTTTGGTCTTGAAATATATACAGTAAGAAATATGGCAGCTCAAGCTTATGCCAACACAATACAAGTTAATGAAATATCATCAACTCTGAATAAAATTAGTTATGAAATAATAAAATATGATGGAGGAATTAATTTTCCAGAATTTAAAGGTTTTAATCATTTACATGGGTTAATGTCAGTGTATAAATATTTAAAAGATGTTTATTATATGGAATTTAACCAAGAGTATAAGGTTTTTAAAATTGCACATGAACATTTACCACCATTATGTAAATCAATATACATATCAATAAACTGTGAAGTAATAGATCCACTTCCTTCAAATTCGTCAATTGGCTGCATTCATGTCAAACAATTAATGATACAAAATTACATATCACAACAAATCGCATCAAACTTTTCAGACTTTTGGGAATTTTATGGCAATGCAGATAAGCACACAGTTATAAGTTTTTTTAAATGTCTTAAAAATAGTAATACTAGATATGAAAATGGTTTATGTTTAATGGGGAAACTTACAGATTTGCTATGGAAAGTTGACGACAAGGACATATTAAAAGAAATTATTCTGAACATTGAAGTATTTTTATACGAAAGATATGAAGATAATCAACTTCAGTATGAACTTTCTGATGCTCGGTTTTCTGAAATATTACAAATATGTGTATTGTGCTCAGAAAAAGATTTTATTTCTATGCTACCAGTTCTCACTTGGTTATGTCCTAGGAGAGTTTATTCAACCTTTTTGCCAATTGTGCTTAAATTCATTGATTGTGATTCTTATGACTCTATTGATAGATGTAGTTCTTCAAAATCTCTTTATTATTTCAAATACATAAAGAATGATGGCAGACTGTGGTTTGCAGTTGTTGAGTTATTGCAAGATGAAGACACTAATGTACGAGTTGAGGCAACGAGGTTTGTGAGTCACATTATTGATACAAGTGCTTACTTACTAAATCCTTACATGTGTTTAAAGAAAATGTTTGAGATTGAAATAGTATCTTCTATAATAAACCCAAGGGTTGCATTTACCTGTTTTTGGGACCAGTTATCAGAAATTAAAGTACGCACTAAATTTGATGAAACGATAAATCCATTCTTTAATGAACAGTCAAATGTTTATCAAGAACAATCAAATATCATGAAATTGGCTTTTGAAGGCCTCAAATCTTTGATTAAACTAAATGATAATCTTGATTATTATAAAGAAGAAGTTAAAAAGTGTCTTGCCGCTTTAAAAACAGAATGTGAATTTAAACACACATTTATTGATGAGGATTTAATGATTTTAGATACATATTCGAGTGTACATTACCAGAAATTATACTACAAAAGAGAAATTTTAGTTTTACTGGATTTCAAAAATGATTTAAATATGTTCTTTCCGATACTGGAGTTTATATATTTGCCTATTAACCCCCTCAATGCTTAAGACAATATTAAAATTAGTGTTTGGTAGGTCTCAGGTAATGTTCTGTATAAAGTATTAATTATTAAATTATCTGAATTGTATTAATGTCATAATATACATAAGTACGTTTAAATAAATATTATGTTATAATTTTATTCTTGAAATGTTCTAGTTTTATTGTTTATTGTATCTTTTAATTTCTATGTATAGTATTAAGACTAAAAGTTAAATGACAAAGCCTATGTATTTAATATTTCCAATAGAAAAAAGAGGATTTACGTATTTAATTCAAAAGTGGTAGGTTTAATATTTATTTATTTCATAATTTTATACTGTTTAGTTTCTGTTTGAATTGAATGATAATCATAATATATTCACATCATAGACCAGAGGTCACCAATTAATTTCTATGAGGGTCTGTTTTGAAACTTACTAAAATCCCCATGGTCCAAAACACATTTAAATACCAAATGATTTTTTCCACAATTAAAAACAATTATACTAATTTTTAATAAAACATACTTTTGAAATTCTTAGATATCATTTTTTTACATATGATATACGCAGCAGCACGAGCGTCTAACGTTACTAACGTACTTATCAGTCAACTTCTCGTAATTATTTTTTGCACATTTTTAAAAACTATATTATATATTTAATAATAATTACGCAGCCATTAGTCTGTAAAAAATGTGTCTGCGGTCTCTGCCAGTTATTTTTTTTAAATCAAAATTTTTTTATTGAATAACACAATATTATTTTGCTTTGTAATGGAAACATATTAAAAAAAAAGTGTTTAAGCAAATTATACTGTATACCTATCAGTAGCGTCAATTGGGGGTTGGGAAATGGGGCATCTGCCCCAGTCTAGTATTTACATCAACCTTAAGTCGGCCCATTTATCAAGCCCCCCCCCCACCGTTAACTCCAAGGCACTATGCTATGAGAATCTGAGTGAAAAAAATGTTGAGTTGGAAAAACAGTAAAAAAAATGCCCCAGTCTAATAAAAACTGAAATGACGCCACTGATACCTATATTGTGTTTATATACTATATATATATATATATATATATAATTTTAAAAATTAATAAATCAACAGAAATACAGCCAATAGATTAATATATTTTAAATACAAACAACTTATCTATATAATCAATAAATGATGTACAATTATAGTAAATAATAAAAATTTAAAAAAAAACGAAAATGTTAAGACAAGTATATTATATTCAATTGACAAAAAAAATGTTATGATTATACTAAGTAATACACAATGCAAATGTAGAAGTCTTATTTATTTATAGATACCAAGATTTTTAATGTACACATACAAGTAAGAACTGTACTTCAAAAGTAACAGTGCAAGTTAAATAGAAATATTTAAACAGTAAATAAGTATAATCAACAATTTTATTTATATTGTAATATTAAATATTTTGATTTAAATAGCAAACATTTGAACAGGTCTACAAATTATTTTGCATATTTTTATTGAAGATTAAATATAATATAGATAGGTACCGCTGCCCGTTAATTATTACATAATATATATATATATATGTATGTATATATTTGATATCAAAATAGCTTTAAAACAATAATTTGTATTAATTATGGTCATCCAATGATACAATTTGGTATATAGTTTATTTAATTATCTATAGTAATTTAAACAATGGTTGCATTCAATTAAACTAATTGCAAACAATTAATGATGTGCATTAAAACTAGAAAATTCCAACTCTTGAATAGATTGTTAATTTTTATTTTTATTTGAATCCTATTGGCATAATTTCAATTAAAAATATTAAATCTTGTTTAAGAAAATTGTTAAATAAATATTTAACAATGTTATTCAATTAAATTTTACCTGGCATCATTTAAAATAATTATACTAATTCTTCTAGTAAGTTAGAAAAAATAAATTTATTTTCATTAATTTTTCCATTCAACATTTATAAATAGAATAATAATAAATATAGTACAAAGATCAACAAAACAAAAAAAAAAAAATGAAAAACTATAATTATGGTTTTTTCCTTTGTTCAGTGCTAACTGAAATATTACTTAATAATTAAAAATAGAGACTATTCTGCTCGATAAGTATTTATTAGAACAGAAATATTCAATAGTAAAATTTTTAATTTACAACTCTTGTTGAAAAAAAAAATGATAATAATAATAATACATACAGACTTGATAAAACTAATTAAGAATATAACAAAATTATTTATTTTTATAATACATTGTATGTATGCAATGTGCCACGTGTATGTTTATAGTTTATATATATATATAAATATTAAATATGTATATTTGTGTTTGTATATAATATACAGGCTTGAGAAAGATGGAAGATAAACAGTGTTAAGTTTAAAGGAAAAAGCAATAATGATGAGAAAAAATTTTCTGTAACAAAGATTAATAGCGTATTAGAGCGCCGGAAATTTACTAAAAAAATGTAATATTCAAAGGGGATGAGATTATATATATTATATATAAACTTGAATTATTTTTTGTGACTGTAGCATTGACAGAAGTTGGATAAAACTTACAATTTAAACATCAACAACCATCTTTTTGTGTATATCTGTGTTTCCAACAACAGAACAGAACTCTTCAAAATTAATCTTGCCATCTTCATCTTTGTCCGCAAACAATATAGTTTTATCCACAATTTGCTGAAGCTGAGTATCTTTTAAATTATTTCCAACCATCATTTTCAAAACCTTAAAATAAAATGTATACATAATAGGTAATTATTAAAATAATTAAGATAATTGATTGAAAAAATGGTAGTTTTAAGCAAACGGAAGAAATCAAACTCAATGAGTAGATGCATACTTGAAATAATTCACCATTTGATATATATCCATCATTATCCATATCATAGATTCTAAACGCAAACCGCAACTTTGATTCTTTGTCTCCCTTAACACTGAATTGAGACACTCCTTGAATAAACTCTGTAGACAAATAAAAATTGTTAAAACAATGTACCTAGGTAAAGACGGTTATACCAGAATCTATGTGGACATAATCAATACCTTTGAAGTCTACTTCACCATTGCCATCTTCATCAAATATGTCTATAACTCTTTGCACAAGCGGGTTCTGTTGAAGCTCAGGCAGTGATAAAAATTCATCCAAGCTCAAAGCGCCAGAGTTGTCCAGATCAAGTTTGCGGAACCGTTTGCCCAAACGTCTGATTTCATCAGCATCGACTAACAACAAAAATACAAGACATATTAGTCCCACACACTGGTGCGGGTATTACAAACAGATATACGGGTAGGCACTTACAGTTTGAGCACAATTCCATCGGAAGCGAGTTTTCATTCCCCTGGAAAGCATTACAAGGCACAAAATTAGTTTATCGTCTGGTACCAAAGCACAGTCTTTACATACCATGTTTAGACGGTGAAATACAGCAGAGATATTAAACTTAAATACAGTTGTAGTAGTAGATATCAATCCCGAATCGTTGTAATTCGAAACGACCACGGATTTCTGTGCGATTTGGTCTGTTTCAGTCGCGTAAAAACGTCGTGCATATGTGTGTGTGTGCGTATTGTGTAGTGTAAACGAGCGCACGCGCGTAATACGGTAATACTAAATAGTAAATACGTATAATATGTTTGTGTGAGTAGATGTAGTGGGGAGAGCTTTTATTTTTCGTTGCTGTGCTTACCACTGGGGAGTCTAGGACCACCGTCCTCGTCCTACTCCTACACTCATACCTACATAATAATAATAATATATACGCACAGATTGTATCAAGCAACAAAAATATCGATTTTGATAACACGTAAACAGCTGCAAAAACCACTTCGTGCCCGCTCTTAGACATCCCTTGGCTTGGAATCGGCATTTAGCGCAGGTCGGCTCGCTACCTCACGGCTATAGATAGTACAATCTTTAATCGTGGCATACCCCCTAGGTTTTAATGTAGCTGTAGTGTAGTACCGACATCTAAAAACCTTGGGATACCCCGGCTATCTTAAATCAGGCCCCGGCCCACAGAATAAAGGGAGAACTCAAAATTCAGAATTTATATTTTATTCATTGCCTGCCGCCCCAGGCTCGGCCTACGACGATGATAACACAGAATAGATTAGAATAATATTGTACACATAAACGTCGATACCGCGTATACCCAGGTACGCAGCAAGCACCTCCCCCACCAGTCACCACCAACTCTACCATTTATTTCTCTCTCGGACAGTGCGGCCACGTCGTCTCCGTCACTGGTTAGTGGTTACTGATAAGTGTTAGTGTATACTAATCTATGGTGTATACTCCACTACTACACTACACCAGTTGTACACATTGTAGTATTGCATATTTTGTAGTATAACTGTAGACTACTATCCACGACACTACCCCCCACTGGATCTGATAATTCTACCCGCACCACCCAACACACGCCTCGTCATCGCAATCATCGCATCGGCGCAGTAACCGTCGACCGAAATACGTTTCTTTCTTTCTTTCTTTTATCACCGAACGGCCGCCGTGAACGTTACGCTCACGTCGTATAATTACACATACACACACGTACAATCGCAGGCAGAAAAATGGCGTCAGGCGTAAGTGCACGTTCCGTATCCGGGCTTATCCCGGCCATCCCATTGGCATCGCAGTCATCCTGTTATTTTTCAGACCCTGTACACGTATTCGAACAACTTCCGAGCGTACAAGGTCCTTATAGCGGCCCAGTATAGCGGAGCCGAAGTCTTAGTCGACCCGTCGTTCGAATTCGGCCTCACCAACAAACAGGAAGCTTTCCTCAAGAAGTTCCCCCAAGGAAAGGTGAATGAAATATAAAATACAAACTCCATCAGACGGCAGTCGGCGTATGCCCTCCTCAAATCCTCTCCCAACCTTTTAGTAACCCGACGTCGTCTGTGCTGTTTATGAATTAACAGAAAATCTTATAGACTTTATGTTGTTCCAGGTGCCGGCATTTCAATCCCTGAAGGCGGGGGAATACCTGACCGAAAGCAATGCCATTGCCTATTTTGGTTAGTAAGGGTATGGTGTCGCAAAACACTCGATTCCTTGCATAAATAAATATTTGTATATTTGAATTGTAGCAACTAGTGAAAAATGGTAGTATACTTGAAGAATTCAGTGGACATATTATGATGTTTATAGTTCAAATTTAAAGCTCTCGAAAAAGCAATTTTACATATATTTAATCTATTAGTGGGTGTATCACAAATTTGAAATTTAATATCTCAATAAAATGTAAATTACTTAAAATATTAACAGATGAATTCTATTTTTATTTTATCATTGTGCTTCACTAGCTTGAATATACACATTATGTTTACTGTAATTTATGTACTAATATTGTTTGTAATAATTTTTAAATAATATATAATTTAGTATCTAGTGAGCAACTCAAAGGATCTACTCCATATGAAAAAGCTCTTGTACAACAATTTACTAGTTATGCTGACAATGAAATTTTGCCAGCTTCTTATGCTTGGGTTTATCCTTCTCTTAGCATTGCCCAATTCAATAAATCGGTAATGTTGAATAATATTATAACATATTACCTAATTATTTTAAATTGTTCAAAAATATAATTTAAATTTATTTTTAGTCTGTTGATAAAGCTATTGAAGACGTCAAAGGAATTTTGGAGTACTTGAATAATTATCTACTGACAAAGACATACTTAGTTGGTGAACGCATTACATTGGCCGATATAACTGTAGCCTGCTCATTACTTCAATTATATCAGCATGTTATGAATCCAGTATTCAAGTAAGGATATATATTTTTAACTATTTATAACCTCAATCAAAGGCGAACTATTCAATTTAAATTTGTTTAGTTCGTAACAAAACGAGGTAAATTGATGTATTACAAAGTATTGATCTGATAATATGTAATCACTTATCAGGCGGGCCTATGTAATCAACACTTAGCTTTTTAAGTATATACAATTATACTTATCCACTTTACCAAAGTAATCCTTATTTTGTTTTGGTCAAACATTTTAAAGTATAAACTCTTATATTTTTAGGGAACCATACACCAATGTAAACAGATGGTTTGATACCATTATTAACCAACCTAAAGTAGTTAAAGTCATTGGAGAGTTTGAGTACTGTCAAAAGACTCCCGAATTCAACCAAAAGACCTACTCTGAACTTCAAGGTGGATCTGGGGAAAAGAAACCACAAGCTAAAAAAGAAAAAGCACCTAAAAAGGCGGCAGCCCCCAAAGAAGTGGTTCAAGAAGAAGAACCTGATGCAGCTGACCTCATTTTAGCTGCTGAACCCAAGTCCAGCAATCCTTTTGATGCTTTACCTAAAGGGTATGTGTATAACATAAATATATTATGTATAGTTGTTTAATGTAGCGTGTTAAAATTAGAACATTCAATATGGATGAGTTCAAGAGAGTTTACAGTAACGAAGAAGAATCTAAATCTATTGCTTACTTCTGGGACCACTTTGACAAGGAAAATTATTCAATTTGGTTTGGTGAATATAAGTACAACAATGAACTACAGAAAGTGTTCATGAGTTGTAATCTAATCTCTGGTAAGATAATTTATTAAACATTATAATATATACTCCGTACCACGAGAGAAGTAATCTGCTACGTGCATGTAGATGATGGCAGCAACCACTCTGAGACCCCGTTTCTCCCACTTTAAAACATAATACATACTAATTGTATTACTATACAGTTGTTGTGATCGTGCAACGTTGACATGTCTAATAAGTGGGGAATGTGCGGATTCGAATGCGATTTGGTCTAGACACTGGTTATTTCTCTTGTGGCACAGAGTTTAGTTATGCTCCGGCCCACATGAGAGGTACACAGTTTTGCGCTTGCCGACTGAAGTGAAGTCAGTGATTATCTTAAGCCATGGTTTCCTCACCTCCATTCTCTATAAATAGTATGGAATTGTGTCAAATGAGGATACCTACACTAAGTTCTAACACTGATTACTTCTTTTGTGGGTAAGAGTTTACAATTATTGAATATTGTTACTCAATTTTAGTTGAAGATACGACTGATCAACAAATAATTTTTATGTTGAAAAAGTATTCTCCTTTACTGCATTTTTAAATTAAAACTAGGGGCTGGGACCTCACCAAAAAAAACCTGTTTTGGAACCACGGAATCCTTGGAATATTGGAAACTGGATCCTCACTAAAACCCTTATTTTAATTGATTTTAATATTGGAGCCCTTAATTAAATTAAAAACTGGAATTTTACCAAAACTAATACTTTTGATGGAGATTTTTAATATTAATTTCAGTTTGTTATTTGAAACAAGTCGTGCATTAAGTGACAGTGATGAGTACATTTTTCACTTATTTAGTTCCTTGAAAATGTTAAGATATCTGGTTAAAAATTGATATTGACCATCCGCAATTGACAATACCAATATTTTATTATAATTTTTAAAATTTTAAAACCAAAAAGACCTAAAGCCTAAATTTTTGTTCTTTAGGAACCGGAACCGTATATTGTCAAGGTTCCAGCCCCTGGTTTTAACTCTAGAAATTAAAAATCCTGGTCTTACTTTTTAACTTTGTAATAACACGCTTTGGTATTCAAAATGTAATTTAATTTAGATGTAAACTAATATTTTATGATTATTAAACTTATAATTTTATTATTTGTAAAAAAGTACATTTAATCATAAAATTGGTGATCTTACATCATCTACGTTTATGTTTTATTATTATTTATCTAATTTACTCGTGCTGCCATTGAAATATCAAAAATAAAATATATGATATACCCAATACATATTAGGTACATTTTATTATTTTATAAACATTATAACCGGATCCCTTTTTAGTTTTTTTCTAATTGCAATTAAAACAATGATAAGTGCTGAAACTTATACTACTAAATACTCAAATATTATTAGTGGACTTGCATTTTAATTTTATAAATATAAAAAATAGAAGCATTGTATCAATTTTTTTACTATAGAATTCTTCATTAAGATAAATTATTTTTATAGGAATGTATCAGCGATTGGATAAGATGAGAAAGCAAGCTTTTGCATCTGTATGTCTCTTTGGTACAGAAGGAGATAGCACCATTTCTGGTGTTTGGATTTGGAGAGGACACGATCTTGCATTTGAAGTAAAAAATGAATAATTTTTTTGTGACTCAATTTCTTAATTTATTAATTGTTATTGGTTTTTTTAGATGAGTAATGATTGGAAAGTTGATTATGATGTCTACACGTGGAAAAAACTGGATGCCAACAGTGAAGAAACAAAGAAAATGGTTAACGAGTACTTTGCATGGACTGCCAAGGATAAGGATGGCAGACCTTTCAATCAAGGAAAAATATTCAAATAAATGCATGTTTCTTTATATCTAACATTGATCATATTTAATAATATAAAAAAAAAAGAAACAACTGTTTTTATTTTATATTTTGCCAAGTTTTATTTGAATTCTTTCTAGTCCTTTCCTGAAAACAAAAAAATAAGACAAATGAAATGGTGATGTTAATTAGTTAGTGTATTAAGAGGATGTCAGCGCACTATTTGTTCTGTCTCTGGCCCACCCACTACATGGACAAAACGCATCTACGCAGAATCATTTTTTATGTTTTTAAGTAATCTCAAAAGTAAAATCACCCGCTACAAAAATGATGGAGAAAATTTTTTTTTGTTCATTATGATAGTCAAATAACAATAAACCATAAAATCAATGTCTTCTTTGGTTATAAACTTTGTAATAGTTTTACTCGGATCATTCAAAAATAAAAAAAAACATTTTAGGTTTAAACACATCTATGTTGCGTGTGAGAGAACAAATATTGTATATAATATCCTAGTCAGAGAAAATCGGCACAATATTTTTACTCAAACTGGTAGGTACAACAGATAAAACGCAATCTTTTTGAGACATTCTTTCCTATTTGATAACTCATTTTTTCTAATGATAGGTGTAACTTAAAATTAAAATTATATTTTGTTAATGCATTTTGTCTGTTGGCCGGAAAGAACAGAAGCAGTAATGTATTTTCACACATTTAAGAGTTTTATGTCGAATTATATCAATATTGGATTGCAAACGGACAATTATTTTAACCAAAATGTACCAATCTTTTGACAGTCATACCCACAGATTGAGATTACTTAGTTACGGTCACACTAATGATCACTTACTAAGCACACATTTTGAAAATTGCCTATTTTGAATTCTTTAAAAACTGTCAGTTCGCAATCCCCCTTCCCCTTAAGGGACATTTAACATTTTATCTTGTATTATAAAATATTCAGACAAAAAAGGGGTAATACCTAAGAGTATAATCCGAGCCAATGCCTCTTTTCCATTCAACTTTTTCTATGTGTGCTACAAGTTTGGGTAGGAAACAAGTAACAAAATCTGGTGAAATGGTTATCATGTAATCAAAAAATTCAAAGATTAATTTTGAAGAAAATGCTAAGTGTTCTTCACAAAGAGTATTCAGTGATGACATGACTTCATTTCTAAAAAAAAAAATATTGTTAATATTTAGACATAGGTAGCAACAATAAATAATAAATAGTATATACTTGATTTCATCATTAGACTGTGACACACTTAAATTGATAAATGTGTTGATTATTTCATTGGTAATTCGTTTACAAATATTGTTTTCTTCACAAAACATTGACACAGAACATATTCGCATTAATGTATGTTGAATAATTGATAAAATCACTAATTTATTGTTATGGCTTATTTTTATAATACTATTTATGTACTCCAAAACCTATAAGTAAAAGATAATCAATAAAATATAATATTTTAATTTGTGGTATTAAATGTGATATATTATACTTGTGCAACGCTGCTGTCCGGTGTTCGGTGACGTTTACTTAAAAATGTTGATACAAGTAATTCTAATAACAAAGCACGTTCAGGAATTTCATTGTCTGGTTTTTCTTCAAAGAATTTTAGTAATGGCAACTCATCTGATGATTTGATTCCAACCAAAATTTTTGGGAAATATAAAGAAATCAGTTCACGGAGACAGCGAGCTATATACGGATCTGTTTTTGGGTCTATAAATAAATAAATACAATTTATCATTAATAATACTTATTTAAACATAATTCATTGATGCCCTAGAAACAAATCTGTTTTAACTCTCATACTAACTCAGGCGAAACAATCCTATAAAGTAGCGATGTAAACTAGATAGTAGGGCAGTTATGACACTTGGATGCATTTTGGTATTGGGGCTTCTCAAGTTTACACCCAAGAGCATGGAATCCAATAATTCTTGTAAGATAGTATTTGGTTTGCCCTAAAAATAATAAATGATTTTTTTTTCAGTTATAGAATTAATGAGAATGAAATGGTTCTCACTTTAACATAAATTAATGGCGAAATTTTTTCAAACACGTAACCAATAACCATATATAATCTATATATCTCGTCATTTTGTTTGTGTTGTTTAATTAAAATATTCACCCATATTTTGATACTGTAAAAATAGTCTGACACTTTTTCACTCATCTTTTGACGGAATTTTACATCCTAGAAATTATTATAATATATTAATCATTTTTATTTCATTTATTTTATGAATATTCTAGGTATTTATTAATAAAATATCCGTAGTAATATTTAAATGTTAAATACAGTTTCAACTGTAGATTTAAAATATATATTGGACATATATTAACATTTTTCCTAGGATAAAATAAAATATATTTTTAATTTACTTGATTGTGATGATACTTTATGCTTAGTAAATCTAAAAATGTGATAAAAGGATCCACACTTGTTTCCAAATCATTTCCAGAGTTTTTAAATAGTTCTTTAATTTCGCTAATATTTGAAACAAATTGAGTAATGGTCATTGTTTCATTAAATGTCCAGTTTGTGATTAACATAGAACTATGTAACCACGCCTAAATAATAAAAATATTATGTCATATTAAAAAAAATAAATATATATATACCATATATTTTAACTCGTTGTATTAAGTATGAGTAATAAGTAACAAGGATGTTTATGCACCAAAAAGTATCAAAATATGATATGTTATGCAGTAAAAATCGTGAAAATATGCAAGAAAACAATTTTTATTTGGGTGATATGGTAAAAATGTGCAAGGTTATTGGATAATTATTGTTATTACGTTTATAAATTGATGAGGTATTAAATAATTAAAAACAAATTAAACAACTTATAATTAGGTATTTGTTAAGTGAACTTATCTTTATTCCAAGTATAAATTAGTGATTAAAAATGTATTTTTGAATTTTTTTAATTTTGCTTCAATATGTAATAAATTTTGAATTTTGTTAAAATATGCACAAAATCCAATAACCATTAAATATGCAGTAATATCCCAAAAAAAAATTGTTATAAGTTTCAAACTATTATGATTTGTAAAGACTACTAGCAAAAATTCGAAAACAAGAAAATGAAAAAATATACAGTTGCATAGAATCAGCGCTTTGGTAATAACTAATAAGTAATAACAAATAATTATAAAATCATAACTTAAAATTTGTACTTACTTTAATTAGAGCTAAACTGTTGTAACCATGAACATTAGCAATGACATTTTCTTTAATTACGGTTGATAAATATCGGTTAAGCAACCTGAAAATTTACAAAAAAAATTTATACTAAAATAGAGGGATAAAAATTATTAGGTACTTTCAGTTACAAAACAATCACTTTATATTAATTCCTTGATTTACAACAAAAAAATTGAATAACATCACTTTTGTGTCAGAAAATGCTGGTTTAGATGAAATAATTGTAAATGTCGCCGCAATATCTGCTACAATTGTACCACAGTCAACTGTTAAACATGACTTCTTTAAGAACGGCAACAAGTAAGTGTACAATGAGTCATAAAGTATAAATATTTCGTTTTCTATAAAAAAAAAAAGAAAAAGAAAATATAATACTTTTTCTGGAAACATAACATAAATCAAGTTATTGACTTTTAAAATATATGTTTTCAACATGTCCATTATTCACACTAAGCACATTATTCAAATTTGAAATAATAATTAACTTTTAACCAAGAATTTCCAAGCCATACTCTGAGCCCCAAGATAATGCATCTACTCTCCAACCAAATTGTGTTCAGTCCGTGTATTTAGCGGTCTAAAGTGCGCCTCCGGCAACCACCAGAGTTAGCCGTGACCTGTTATACGGTGACTGGCGACTGCCTGGAGAGGAAGAATTGGCCTCTCTACTGGCTTAAGTAAAATCAAACGGATCAATGTGGTTGTGTTCTCTCGTGGCGCAGAGTATAGTCATCATATATAAATTAATTTAAATAATAGTAAAGTATTCTGTTCCAAATTAATAAATAAAACATAAAGAAATATCACCATTTAAAAATCAAAATATGTTGGGTTCCCACTTTACAGACAAATAAAATATGTGAAAATAATAAGTATAAAGTAAAGTGTAGATTGTACTTTTAGATTCTGAGGACACTAGTGGTTTTACAATGATGTTTATTTTTTTTATCCTGTAAATAACATTTTTACCAGAAGGAGTGCTTCGATTTCAACGTTTAGTATCTTATCTTTTAACAAATTGGATCAAGATGATTTTTCTTTAGACAGATAATTTTTCAATTTTCTCAATAGTTTTTTAACATCGCTAGAAAACCACCAACATTTATTTTTCTAATGTTTTGTTTATCACCATACAATACAAAACAAATAAAATTTAAAAATTACCTTATTTCCATTAGGAGGTATATCATATACAATTAATGGTTACTTATCAATAAATATTTGTGATTCATAAATTTTTTTTGGTCCGCTCAGTATTTTTTTTTTTTTGAACGCAATCATTGCATTCAAATCGAATACTGTAATCATACACCATCCTGTCCGAGGACCAAAAGGACGATGGACAAACTCCCACCACCGCTGACCTAATCTTTTTTAACACTATATTTCTATAACTTACATCATTTTACATTATTTTACATCAATATTTCTTTTAAATTTGAAGCATTAAAAGTATGTATCATTTCAATATAATTATTTTGTTTAACCCATATTTATTATATTACAGGTGTTTATTGTTTAATTTCTTACAGCATGTTTAGATTTTATCAGTGGATAGATTGACTAAATATCTAAAATTATGCACTTCAAAAATGCTAACTTAAAAAAATTATTAACAGTTTTTGAAATAACATGAATTATCTATTAATTTTTTTATGCAACAATTAAAAAAAAATAGATTATAGATCAGGGATGGCCAACCCGCGGCCCGCCTTGGAAAGTTTTGCGGCCCGCGACATTTATCAAATATTTATAAAAAAAAAATTATTTTTGCGCCGATAGAATAGTCTGGAATGCCCGCGCAACGCGGTATCTGTATTATTAACAACGTAATCGCAATAAAAGTAATAATTCTAATCTAATCTGAAAATATATACGAGTAGACACCAGTTTATAGCATTATAGCAAATTGTATTGTTAAAATAAAACGTGGCTAATAACAGTCATTATCTGTCCGTTCGATGTGACTGTTGTAGTGCGTTCAGTGTGGAAAAATATTGAAGTACGTACTTTTTTTTATTATTTTATTATTTATTTTAAATATGAGTGGTGCAAAGAAAAGAAAAATAGTAGACGAAAATAGAAAGTACAGTGAGGAGTGGGAAGAAAAGTACTTCCTTATAATTCAAAACACAAAATTAATGTGTTTGATTTGCCGAGAAACAGTCGCTGTATTTAAAGAATATAACGTTAAAAGGCATTATGAAACTAAACATAATGATTATTTGAAATTTAGTAGTGAAGTGAAACAATCGAAGCTCAGGGAATTTATGTCACAATTAAAAACTCAACAAAAAATGTTTAGTTCAGCATTACAGCAACCATCTAATATCGTTAAAGCAAGTTATTCTGTCTCATTTTTGATTGAAAAAAAAAATGAAAAAATTTTCAGATGGTGAATTTGTGAAAGAATGTTTGGAAGCTGTAGCAAAGGATATTTTACCGGATAAAAATAAACTATTTTCGAATATAAGTTTATCCCGACAAACAGTATGCCGTCGAATTAATGACATTTCAAACGAAATTATTGTAAAACTACGCGATCGAATTCAAGATTTCAAATATTTTTCTATTGCATTTGACGAAAGTACAGATATATCAGATACAGCTCAACTTGTAATATTCCTTCGTGGAGTAAATGAATCATTTCAAATAACTGAAGAAATGTTAAAATTGATAAGTTTGAAAGGAACTACAAAAGGTGAAGATATTTTTCACGCTGTTGAAAACAGTTTATGCGAAAACAATTTGGATTTGGAAATTATTTCTGGAATATCAACTGATGGTGCACCTGCTATGGTTGGTAAAGAAAAAGGAGCTATAAAATTACTGATCGATAAAATAGAATCTACCAGAAAAACTAATAATTTCTGGAAAAGAGATGATTTATTTATAATCCATTGTTTGATTCATCAACAAAATCTATGTTCTCAAGTATTATCGATGAACCATGTTATGCAAGTAGTCATAAAAACAGTGAATTACATTCGATCACATGCCCTTCCCCACCGACAATTTAAGGAGTTCCTGAAAGAATTGGATTCAGAATATGGTGACGTAGTATATTTCAGTCATGTCAGATGGTTAAGTCGTGGAAAATGTTTAAAGCGATTTTATGAGTTACGTCATGAAATTGACTTGTTTATGAATGATAAACAAAAACCAGTATTAGAATTAACTAATGATGAATGGTTAGTAGATTTATGCTTTTTAGTGGATATTGTCGAAAAACTGAACCAATTAAATGTATCATTACAAGGAAAAGATAATTTAATAATTGACTTATGTAATTACATCAATGCATTTCAGAAGAAATTATTGTTATTTGAATTTCAATTAAAAAATAATAACGTTCAACACTTTCCATTGCTAAACGAATTGAAAAGTTCAAAACATATCGATAGCATTAAATATACACAAGAAATAAGGAAACTTATAGCTGCTTTTGAAAGTCGTTTCACTAATTTAGACAAATACAAGACAATATTTGAAATATATTCATCTCCTTTTTATACTGATGTCAATTCGGCCCCAGAATATCTTCAAATGGAACTCATTGACTTACAATGCAATAATGAATTAAAACACATTTTTGAAACATCAAAATCAAAAATAGATTTTTATAATATTAACATCACAAAAGAAAATTTTCCCAATTGAGAAATCTGGCACAAAAAGTTGCGAGTGCTTTTGGATCAACTTACACTTGTGAATCGTTTTTTTCAAAAATGAAATTCGCCAAAGATAAATCACGCTCAAACCTAACAGATGAAAACCTGCAACATCAATTACGGTGTGCAAATACAAGCATCTCTATTGATTTAAAAAAGCTTAGTGAACGAGTTGAGAAACAAATATCTCACTAAATAGTATAGTAATGTTAAGCCCATTTTTTTTGTATTAAATACCTTTTATTATTACTTTTATATATTTTAATTTGTTTTAAATACTTTTATAATTTTATAGATGGCCTAATTCTGAATAAAAAAAAAAATATGTGTATTATATTAATATTTTGGCTTTTTTTTTTTTGGCAACCCTAATGTGGCCCGCAGGATTGTTATGAATTTACAAAGTGGCCCGCAAAATCATTTGGGTTGGCCATCCCTGTTATAGATGATCGCGTTTTTTTTTCGTCAAATGTTGATTCATTCATAGGTAATATTTCCATAAAAAAATGCATATTGATATAATAATATGAAAGGAATATCAAAATCATGTATAATATGCCCGATAAAATAGAAGTATGCATAAATATGCCAAATAGCCAAAAAACCTATAAATATGCAAAAACATGCATTAAATACAATTTATATTATATCTATAATATAAAAAAAACAAATAATGCCTTAAAAATAAAATATATTACTAGATGTAGACTTTTGTTTTAAATAATATAATATTACCACGTGGGAAAGGCATGGATTGATCATTTCCTACTTTTTTTAACTTCTCCAGTATTAGTAATACCATTTGCAAGACTTCATTATTTTCCGATGGTTTTATTGTACTAAGATAATTTCCAAACCAGGAACCTTCAAAAACAATGTTGGATTAAATGAAATCAAAAAATAATGTATTTTAAAGTTACCAATAAGAGTATGTTGCCCATAAGTTAAGGATTCACTGAATACAAATACTTCTTTAAGACCATCTAAATAGATGGTGATGTGTTCTTGAGATGTAGTATTTAATGTATCTGAGAGTGATGTTCCATAAGCAGTCATAGAAGTGTTCCTCTGTGAATGCAATATTAAAAATGCCACAGTGCCTTTCCAGTATGTCGATCTAGTATTAGGGTCCAATTTTGATTCAGAAATTAATTTTACAAGATGTTGATATTTAAGTGCCTAAAATATAAAAAAAAATATATATATTATTAAAAGAATATTTTAATACATATTTATTATTTGATTATTTTCTTACTATTTGTGATGTATCATCTGACATAATTGATAGTGCCAAGAACAATGTTGTAAAATTATAAAATCCAATATCATTAAATGACATAAGTTTACTTGGTGAGAATTTTGAAAATATTCTACCTTTTATTTGATTCCAATCTTTTGAGTTGTATTTAATATTTTGTAAATGAAGACCTGACATATTATATTATTATAAAATTAAAAATTAATTCCAAAATTATGGTGTATTAATTTTAATTTCTAACATAAAACATTGAGGTAAAATCTACGAATATTACCTTTTTTACATAATATTCATAAAATAATGTTATAATTTTTATGATATTAACACAAACTTATTTCTTTTGAAATGTTTAAAGTGAATTGAATCTAATCTAGCACGTTAGTTAAAAAAATATAATTTAACAATTTTAACTAGTAAAAAAGGGAAGTTACATACCAAGTAATCTTTGAAATAATTGAAAACTATTGTAATTAGATAATAGATCAGTTTGTTGAGCAGAAAACAGATTGGTCATCTGAATAAGAAGTTCCGAACCATTTTTGCTAAAATATCAGATATGACACGACAGTTAATATTTATTTATTTAATATACACATACCTATGTATTTTTTTATTACCTGATACAAGCAATATTCTGAATCTTCATATCTGACGAATAAAATGTTGAGTTTAGTCTTTTATGAAAATATTCCCACAATACAATTACTGGTTCAGTATTTAACGAAGATATTACAATATTTTCCAATAAACAAACTGATAATTTTAATTGAATTTCATTAGGCTCATTATTAAGAAATTCCTTAAGAATGGACACCAAACCACTATCTTTCAAATCCTAGTTAAAAAATAAAAACGAGATTTTATTTATTTCCATAGTCTAATTTTACTAAAAATAATAAAAATATTATGTTGTGTTGTGATCTGTATAAATCTATACAATTATATTTTAAACAAGAACTAAAATATTTAAAGTACCTAATAACAATATATCAAGAAATTTAAATTTAAATTTATGGATAAAACATTTCTTGCTACATTCTTCACATTTTCTTTGAGTGCCGATCTTTATCCATTTAATTATTATAATTTTTCTCTGCTTTCTTCTTTTAATGTCTGCAGAAAGAACAGGTGTTGAACACCAAAAATATTTCATTTGCCGAATAACTTACAATAATGTTTCTTACTTTAACTCTACTTGCCATATTAACTTAATTCTAGTACCTAACTATCTAATATTTTTAAATAACATATTATGTTTCATCTTCTTCAAAGTCTAATTTTATCTAGATAAAAGAACACCACATATGTTGACTTTACAAATGACAAAATGTTAACATGAAAACTTAAGATAACTTTCTATAATTTAAAAAAAAAAATGTTATTTTTAGTTTTCAACAATGTTATAATTCAACAATATTACATCAGATTAAATAAAAATAATTAGGTTAACAGAATAATAAATTGTATGTTATATTAGTAAAATTTATGACCAATTTATTAAGATACCTAGGTGTCAAGGCCGTATCTGAGGGGGGTACAGGGGGACTTGACTAACCCCTCCCTCCTAAAAAAAATTTCTGGATTTGGCCTTCCTAGGTGTACAATTAAATTTCTCTATATCAAAATATGTTTTCCAAGAAAAATGTATTTTAAAACTAAATGCTTCATTGCTCTCTTATTATTCTAAAATAATTTGGATCTTAAATGAAAGGTAGAATTTTAATTCCATATATTAATTATTAACTGATGGTAACAACAAGTCAACTTATATCATTATTAATTATACACTATTAAGTATTTATAAGCAGTATTAATGAAACTTACTATTGATATTGATTTTTCAGATTGTTGTAAACTGTTTAAAAGCCATAATCGAAAAATAAGTTCATCACAATCAACGTAATTGACATTTGTTAAAGCCGTGTTGAAATATTGCCAGAAGTTCTAATAACAAATAAATGGAAATTGTATTGCTTCTATCAAAATAATGTTTAATTAATGCACTTACATCAGAGTTGTATAGTAATTGTTGTTTATTAATTAAATACTGTAAGAGTACCAAAAAATCATAGGTGCAATCACAAAGTAATGCATCTTTGAAATGGAGATCTTTGAGTTGTAGCTATGATAAAATATAATAAGTATAAAATAACAATATTGATCATTAACAAAAAGTATATAAAACAACACCAGTTTACTTTTTTAAATCTATTTCTTGCTAACTGTACTAAATCATTCAAAGCATTATGTAAAGAATGTTTAAAAGTATCTTTACTTTTGGGTAATTCTGAAAGCAAAGATAATTGAAACCATCTTATATCCAAATGGCAATGGTATAAATGATAGTAAATGTTATTCTGTAAATACAAGAACAAAAATATACGTTTTAATATTCATTAATAACTTCAAATAGAATAAATCACAATAGAAGACATTGATAATTTAGGGCAGATGCTAATCCAAAGTTCATACTCTTCCATTTATATAAGAAACATTGTAAATCTTTAAGTTATTTTCTTAAACATCTTATACACAAATATTGTTTTTAAGTACTTGCAATACCCTCTCAGTTTTCTATGCATATGACACAAAGTAATGGACAAATATTTTTTGATTATGTCGTCCAACAAAATTTGTATGATAATAATACAATTTGTTTGTTCTACTTATGTAGGTACTAAATAGTAAATTAAAAAAAAATATATAGTCATGAATAGCTAATTTGTTAAAAATATAAATTGCTATTTAATAGTGAATGAGTGTACTTTTTTGATTCTTATGAGATATATTGAGCAACAATTGTTTGGCTAAGTACCTACTTAGTTTTATAATATTATAAAAATATACTTAACTGCATTAAATACTGAAGTACAATATACAAATAAAATAATATGGTGTTTTTACAATTTTAAAATTTAGGTAGCAGGAAAAAAATATTTTGTAATTTAATGACAATATATTAAAACATTTTACTTTGCAATCAGAAGAAGATAGTGCATGTTGTATAATGGTTTCAGATAAATGATGAAACTGTCCAAGTGTTGAATATAAATTATTTAGTTCTAATTCAATTTTTTTCTCATGAGTTTCCATCAACCAATTATAGCTTTCACATGCCTTCATTCTGGAAAAATAAAATAAGCTCCTATAATTCTATTCATGTTTATAAAATAAATAAATTACCTTTGAAGACCATCTCTTAAAAATATAAGAAACTCGGAAATTTGATGTCTAACATCAGAAAAATTAATTGCTTTGCAATTGCTTTGGTCATGAGATCTGAATGTCTTATGTTGATCTCGTACAACAGAACTTAAGCTTAGCAAATGTTTTCTGAACATGAACATAGTAATAATTATTAATTAAAAATTGTGGTAACAATACATTAATTTCATACATACTTTGCCATTCTGAATAGAATAGGAATATCGTACACTAAACTATTACCCTTATGGAATGAATTACCAAACAATAAATAACGGTCTGATTGATTTTCATCATCATGCAAAATAGAATTATTGAAGTTCTGTTCACTTCTTACAAATCGTTCATTTGAAATATTTGGTCGTCCTTTGCAGTTAAAACAATTAAATGGCATTGTGGACTGATCTATAAGTCAACACATTAAAATATTAAATCAATATATATGTTAAACTATTATTAGTACTGATCGAATACATTGAATATATTAAATAAATATTTTTTTAGTTTACTTACTGTCATTTTCTATACCACGACCTGTTGAGAACAAATGCATAATGTCGCAATAATGTTAAACTACGAAATTAGCAAGAAACTTAGGTGGAAACTGATATGCCACTCTCGGACCCTCTTGACTGTTCTCTCCAGTGTTGACCCTCTCCACTGAATAAGCACTTAATTAGAAATTAGAAAAACAGGAAGAAGGTAAAATCATATTTTTTATGGTAAAATAGTACACTAATGCACTAGAACAGAATATTGTAATTTGTATATTTTAATGTTATCAGTTCCTTTTAAATGTCATCTTCGTACGAATCACATTCTGGCGGGAAAATGTTAGTTCATGCCACGATTTAAGATAATATACAGGTTGCGTATCGAACTCCCATAATTTGACCGGTGAACTAACTATCTGAAACAGCTGCTCCCAGTACTACTAGCGCACCCTGAGGACAAATTTAAAGATTCAATAATACCACAGAACAATAATATTGTTCTGTGGTATCATAGACCAGCGCATAGAGTGAGAGGTCAGGAGTACGATATAGAGTAAAAGAGAAAAAAGAACGTGGGGCAAATACAGTATTATTTAGTTTCCATAGACGTATGATTACCCCCTTTATGTTCTTTCTCTCTTCGTTCTTTCTTCTTTCTTTCTCTTATATGATTCCCGTGCATTGATGGAAGCGCGGAGTGGGATGCGCTGTCCATTAGTTTATAGGTCTAATGTCTATGGATAGTGTGATACCATAGGGAAAAGGGTAAGGACATGACAAGTTAAATTTGTCATGGGGTAAGCGCACAGAATAGATGAAATAGATTTAAATAGATTTCATCTATTCTGTGGTACCTAAGGGTACCCTATGAATGATAATACCACTTTGGCCAAGGGTGGTTAGATAGGAGGGATGAAATTGCTAATTTTCGTGATTTTTCAGTATTTTGTCAAGATTTGAACTTTAAATGCTTATAAATAAAAACTGTGACTTAGGATTTTTAATTTTTTTCATCTGCCTTTGAAACAATAACCTAGGAGCCTTCTATTAAATTTTCAAGCTTTTTTAACCAACAAATAAAATTTTATTGATATATGTAGAAAAAAAAACTAAAAAAATTGAAAACTGACAATGACCGTAAACAGCTCAAAAAGAGTCAAATTATTTTCAAAATTTTATCGTGGGTAGAAAATGCTAATAAAAACAAAAGACACACATCTAAAAAAGCTCTATCAGAATCATTTAAAACTGTAAGTACAACAGTGTGCCTAAATAATTTTAAACTATCATAAGAACATTTTTGCTAGTAACAAAGAAACATTTTTTTTTAAATTTAATTTAGTTAATTTTCAATCCTCGTAAAACAATGACATGCATACACTACCATAGATTTTGTATAGAATATAAAAATGATATATTTTCTAATTTTCAAAGATACAGTTTATACATATTATTTATTTAGTTTTATTAAAATAAAAACAAATATAAGTATATTATACCTTAAATATAAAATATATTACTGACAATACCAAACAATACTTTCATTGTAATATAATACATAGATCAGGGGGGTCCAACTTTTTTTAGTTAGCGGGCCAATTTACACATTCATAAATATACTGGGGGCCGCCTAAGGAAAAAAAAATCTTTCACCACGAGAATTTAATTATGGTTTTGTATACCTACGTTTTATAGTTATTTTTTAATATAAGTCTTCTAGGGTTCACAGGATGCCTCCACTGGATGACTTTCCCCTCTTGTCACTCAAATCACGTCAAATTTACTTATTGTATAACATGTAAATAAAAATTGTAAATATAAATTTTTTGTTCAATAAAACAGTCTTCTAGGGGTAGGAGGCCAAAAAAAAAGACTGAGGGCCATGGGTTGGACCACCCTGACATAGATAATACTTTTTGGATTTTTTGTTGTTTAATGAAAAATATACTTTTAATTTATATAATAACAAGAAATATATCTTATTTTATTCAATACAAAAATGTATAAAAATGTAAAAAAAAAACCAGTTACAAAATATTGCTTTGTTCATTTAACTTGTCCAACTTGGCACAACTTGTTTAAATGTCCACTGCTGATTAGCATTATTAGAATCACACGGTGTTAATATTACTTGATCAGATGATGGATGAACACTAAGACACTTCCTTGTTATTGAATGTAGTAACAACTTGTTAGTCTAAAAAGAACATTAATGTATTAATTATAATATATATCACTTAATTTATTGTTAATCGTTTTGGAGTATATAATAGTTGGTCACGTCATGGTTTTTTTTACCTCAATGACGCAATATAGATTTAAAACAAAAATTATTTTATTATTTTCACAATAGTAAATTTTATAAATAAAAATCAATATATTTATTTATCATAAGATTAACGACACACGGCTTTTACAGATTGGTATACAGTATATACATATTTAAAAAGGATGGATAACAGCATAGATAAAAGTACAAACTAAAACTAGGTAAATGAACAGAAGAAAAATTTAATAAAATACATAAGATAACTACGGGAACGTAGAACACAGTTGATTGGCCAACCTAAGCATCCTGTGCATGGGGTGATGGCGGCTGAAGGAAGTGGACTGAGTTGGAATGTAAAAAGGAGTGTGATTTCGAACATTGTGAGAGGGGACTTTAAATAGGATTTTCGATAGTAGGTCAGGACATCAGGTGAGTCGATAGAGTTGTCAAGAAGAGCATGAATAAACTGTGCATCAATACGATTGCGGCGTGAGGACAAAGAGGGTATATTTAGAAAATGGTTAATATCAGAATAGTTATGATTAGGAGATGGTAATTTAAGAATAAAAATAGCGGAGGAAAGGAATTTATGCTGGACTCGCTCAAGATGTAACTGATCCTTAGAAAGGTATTGATGCCAGACAACAACCCCATATTCTAAAATGGATCTAACAAGAGTAAAATACAAAGAAGTGAGATAAATAGATGACGAGAAAAACTTGGTATTATGTTTAATAAAACCTAAAACCTTAATAGCTCAACCCGTAATAATATCAATGTGATGGCTAAAAGAGAGAGTGGAAGAGTAATAAATACCAAGATCTTTTATAATAGATACATATTGCAGCAGAATGTTGTTAAGCAAGTAGAAGTGATGAATATGATTTTGTGATTTAGAGAAGAAGATAACATTATACTTTCTAATATTAAAAGAGAGGCCTAGGGTGGAGACCCAAAGAATAAATTGATTAAGTTAATTTAATAATAGTAGACAGTCAGAATGGGTTTCAATTTTATGAAACATTTTTATGTCATCAGCATAGAGAAGGAAATGAGCCTTTTTGAGGAAACTGGAAATTGAGTTAATAAAAAGACAAAACAATAGAGGACTCAAGTGATTACCCTGTGGAACACCAGAAGTGACGTCAGATAAGCTGGATGAAACCTCACTTAATTTAACAAACTGTTTACGGTTGGATAGGAATGAACGGATCAAGGAAAGAACAGGATCCCCAATACCAATACGGTCAAGTAGCTTTTGAAAAATCGGTAAAGATTACATCAACCTGGGCGCCATTGCTGAGGCAGTCACAAATAAAAGTAATGAAATGCTACAGGATATCTATCAATATGATAGATTAAAATATTTTAGCGATGTGAGGTGATATGGAGATTGGACGATAATTGGGAGCAGGAGATGAATCAGAAGACTTGAAAACAGGAGTGACAGAGCATATTTTCTACACTGATAGAAAAACACCTTCATCCAAACACTTTCTGAATAAGAGAAGACTAGTGGGAAGAGCAAGGAGAAACAACATTGGAAAAACTGAAATACCATCCGGGCTATTAGACAAAACCCTTTTCAACTTATCGAGAGCAAAGAGGACATATCAGGAGAAGAGTGGCAGTTAGAAGGAAGCGAATAAGGGTGCTCAAATGGCAGGTCAGAAGAACAGGAAGGAGTTACCGGTTTGAAGACAAATGCAAAATATTCAGAAAAATGGGAAGCCGATTCCAACTCAGAAGAAATAGTGAGCGAGTCATATTGAACAATCGAAGGAATTATATTTGCCTGTTTAGATCACGAAAATATTTCCAAAAATCAGGAGGCGATTGAGATAACTGGGTCTGAGTAGTATTAATATTAGCCTGGGAGTTAAGCTTAGAAAGGCACTTGCACTTAGCTCTTAATTCTGAGAATTTGCAGTAATCACAAGGGAAGGAAGTTCTTTTAAATAAGCAATGTGCCATTTTTTTTTTATAAATTACATTTTTTTTTAACTTTTTAGAGACCCAACGAGGAAACGAGGTTTTTATAGATTTTGAGAGGAATAAAAGAATTAATACAATGCAATAAGACATCATAAAAAAAGTGGCACTATCATTTGCACTATGTAGAGAAAAGGTATCATTCCAATTGAAAGACAGAAAACACTAATTGATGTCCTGATAATTAGCAATTTTGAAACCTATGCATAATAAGTAGGTACAATTGAGAAGACAGATTAACACTGGGAGCGCTGTCGACGTCTACCTTACTGATGGTTAGGCGGGTTCCCCCCTACGTGAAGACAGGACTCAAGTCGGGAGATAGTATGTATTTTCCCGACATTTTGCATATCTTTTACTTTAAGTGAAGTGTATTTGAATGTATTTGATAATATTAGTAGATTTTGTACTTACCAACGTATACAGTTAACTATAAAAGCGTATAAAGTTTCGATACCAGAATTAATTTATAATAAAAAGTAAAATAACCAATATAAAACTATATCTATACATTCCGAATTGGAAGGTACAAATTGTTTCCACCAGAGCGCGTTTTGTTAATCTGTTTCCCCAATAACATAATTTTTATTAAGTTTTTAGTGACTGGAATAGTTGAATTGGGAAGTGTCACCTTAAAGTTTAAACTAGTAAATCTCTAAGTCAGGTTCTTTTGAAACATCTCTAAGTGTTATCAGAGATTGTGCGGGAGCATAGTCAATAAAAAAGTGGGTTAACTCGGAATGAAAAAAGATAGTATTATTTAATTATTTGGCTAAGCATTTGAATCTTTAAGTTAATTAAGAGATTATTATTTTTAATGAACCAAGGAACAAAGCAAACTGATTGGAAGGCCTGAATAGTGCTCAAGTTAGAATACTTGACAGAGCTCAATATCTGGACACCATAGGTCCACACTGGTCTGATAATAGTTTATTACTAAAGGATATCTTAGATAGGAAAAGTGGGTAGATTAGGTTGATTCTTTTATTTTTAAGAGGATGTTAACCGTCAGCGTACCATTTATTTTCTCTCTCTGACCCACGAGTAACATAGCAAATTAACGTTTAGCAGAAGCAAACCATGTGTTGTTACTTTTAATATTAAAGAGAGCACCTATGATCACATATTAACTTAAGTTAACAACATTACCTGTGTCCCTACATTGGATATTTTACAATATTTTAATTTTTATACAATTTATGTGTTTTTAAATTGTAATAATTTATAAGCTCATAACTTACATTTCAATTAACATATCATAAATTAATAGCCAACACAGATAATATTCTAAGCTTAAAGTTTGATAATAATCATAAATTAATGAATTTATTTCAAATTATAATTACATGAAATAAATCGTGGTTATAATTATTACTAGATCATGTTAAAGCACGCAGCAACACATCATAAAAAAAAATAATAAAATTGTTTTTTCTTCTATCAATTTTTAATTGAATAAGTTATTATTAAAATGTAAATGTAATACTAACGAGTAACGACCTTATTAGTCGAAGCATACATTTATAATTTCAAGACCAATAAAAAAGAAACAATTATAGAAAAATAAACAAATTTAATTCTTTTTGCAATAATTTTTCAATTACTTAAGTAAATGGTTGTAAAAATACAATTTAAAAAAACTATGTACTTATGAGTTAATATTGTTTTTAGCCTTAAAGGGAACCAAATAAATATACTATTATATTATATATATTTTAAATTTATACATTATACTTACAGATTCATATTGCCATGGCCCATCAACAGTTCCTAATGGACATACAACTAATTTTACATTTTGTCGATCAGCAAAAATACAACGCTCACCAACGCTAAGCTGTCCTTTTGTATTCAATCTAAAAAGCTATAGTAAATTAAAAAAATTGTATTAGTGTACAATTAAACAAATTATTTTTCATTTGTGATATTTTAACATAAGGTACAAAAAAATATAAATTAATTTATCTTACAGAAATCAATGATGTCTTAAGTGAATATTTCATAGAATAAATTAAAGAATAACCAAAAAATACTATTAGTTATGTAACTTATGCATACGGCAATAGTAAAATAAGATTCGCATGTTAATTATTACAATCACGCTGATTTTTCAGATAAAATTAAAAATAATAATTATCTCTAACTTGGGCGATTTTCATTAAATTTTAATATTTTTTTTCTGAACTGTTATAAAAAATACGATCAACAAAACTATCTTGGAAATTTAAAAAACTTATTTGTCTAAAAAAATATTTGATAATTTTTGAAAAAAATAATCTAATATTATGCTATTTAATCAGAATTTCAATACTTATTACTGTAAAAAAAAATTGCATTTAAATATATTGATTTTTCACGGAGACACTAAGGTGATACAGGACTTTTGGGACATACTGTATAGTAATAATTTATTATTATTATTTTATTTTTAATTATAACCAGAAAGATTATGAAATTTTAAAATACAGGGTTGCACCATTGATCACTTTTTCTACAGTTCTACAATCTGCTGTTTCAATGTAAAACAACTAAATAAATGTACTTTATGGTTTCTTGGCCAAAGTGACGAGTGACAGTGACTTTATATGAAATAGTATAAAGACCAATTCAAAATGTGTGAAAATACTAAAGTAGATTCAAACAATAGCTACTTGCATGAATTATGTGTAGTCTAAAAAATAGAAACATAAAAATTGTAGGTAGTTATTAGGTACAGAAAATAGATAATTGACAAAGTTTGTTCTAAATGTCAACAAACTCCACAAAATAATATGTCCATTAATACTATCTACCTGTATTATCAGATAATTTTTTATTTGATGAGAATTTCAAGATTATCGACATGCACAATTCTTTCAGATTTTTTAAACTACAAAAACTATTTTATGTTATATTAAAAATGCTTTTTCGTAATTTACAACAGCATACATGCACGTCTCTTTTTCTTTTCCATTTTAAGTAATTATATTTTATGCATGTGAAACATTAAAATTTTAAATATGTATTTTTGTGTCGCCTGATAAAATATTCATATTTTATAGTATTATAGTGTATAATAGGAAATTTAATGTTTTGAATAAATAAAGTGTATGCATTTTGCTCATAAATAATAATCAACCAATGAAAGATAATAATAACATATTATTTAAAAATGTAATTTATATTATACTCTAAATACAAAAATGTAACTTTTATTGTGAAAAGATTAAGCATCTTAAAATCAATATATATAAATCTCATTATAACAATATCATATTTACAAGCATACTATTATAATAAGATTAAATTATTATATATGGTGACAGTATAAAATATTTAATATCATAAACATTATAGAATATTTAAATTTTTTACCTGATTATTTCCTTGTCCGTGACATAACTCTAAACCCACTAATGATGGTGGTTGATGACCTCTGGTATCTAGACAAGTTGTTTTGCCGATATTTCGTAACTAAATTTAAAATTAGTGTTAAGATGAAATAGTTTATATGTAATCAAATAAATAACTTACTTCCCCCCAGTATAGATTTGGGGGAAGTTCAGGGAACTTTGTATACACATCATATGCAACATTTTCCATGAACCATGAAAAATCTTTGCATTGCAGTTTATCCTTCAATTCCAATTGTTTGGATATATCACCCATGTCTAAGTAGCGCGCTAATGGTTCACGAGTATAAAAGAATTCTTTATGTTTATTATCAAACCATGTCTCAATTACACGTTTGTAGTTCTAAAACATTAAATACAATATCATAGGAATAATATTTAAGAATATAAATGATAAGTAGTATTTAATACATACATATGTTATCAAAGGTCCTTTGACCTTTTTGCCAAGTTCTCCAAAGTTATATGGCATAAATCCACGGTAAACATGTCCAACCCGGGAACAAGGGACCCATTCAATGCTACCACCACACTGCCAAATCTAATAATAAAACATATTTAATACTTACAACTTATTCAATAATATAAAATTAAACTTTAACTGTTAACTTTAAATTAAAAAATAGGTATGTGATGATCTTTCTAATGAATAAAGTTAAATTTAATGTTGTGGTAGTATATTAAATATAATATAAACTTTACTTTAAACGACAATTCAAAATTTTCTCCTCCCCAAACAAGTAACCCAGGATCATATGCTCCAAGTTCAAGAAAATAATTTCTATCAATGGCAAAAAGACCACCTGCGTGAGTTGGCGACCTTGAAATAATTTAATAAGTATGAATTATTAATTTGAAATTATATTTTATATTTATGCATATAGAAATTAAAAATGAATAAATATTACTTATAAGGTTCACTTTTGTAAATTCTTTTTCGTTCTTCTTGAGCAGGTATTTCAATTTCTTTATACAGCATACCCCATTCAAATATACCACGGAATAAATGATCTTTTTCATAAACTGGACGATACTCCCAAGTATTATGATCAATTCCATCAATCACAGGAACTGTCATAATTTTTCTAGTAAAAAAAAAAAAATAATAATAACAAAAAGTAATCTTATATCTTATGTGTAAATAAAAGCTAAAGAATAATTTGTACCTATCTCGGGCAATCGGTGCAATTAATGGTGGTAACCAATTGTATCCAACTTCACAATGAGCATCTAAGAATAAAATTACTTCCCCCCTAGCATTTGAAGCACCCTTTGATCGTGTTCTAATCAGTCCTTCACGTTCAGAATTTCTAATTAATCTTACTTTACCATTAAACTTTTCAATATAATATTCTAGTTTCTTTTTTAAATTTTCTAAAAATAATTTTAATTTAAAAATGAATCAGTTTTTTTTTTAATTTTCTTAATAGTTTGATTTAAAATCAAGTTACCTTTACTACTAAAGTCATCAACCAAAAGAATTTCTTCCAAAAATTGAGGTGGAGTTCTATTAAGAATACTGTGAACAGTTCTCAATAAAGATGACCAACCTTCATTATGAAATACTATTATTACACTAGTACGTGGTAATTGTTCTGGATAAGCCCAATATTTACACCTGTGGAATTTAATTAATTAAGTAAACGTTTGAATACAATTATATATAATTTAATATTACTCCTCCTCGCGGTGATCTGGAATGGATCTATTTAGAGAGATATCGTCTGAGCAAGCCATGTTCATGCCATATTCGGATAGGGACTGCAATGCTTCATTTTCTCTATCACTTGGTACATGGTGAGGTTTACCTTTTTCCCCAGGACCCGGTTTATTAGTAGAAGTAGAATACTCAAAATTACCAAAAATTTGATCACGGTAAATTGGTACCTAAAAAAGATAAAATGCTTAATGAACATTACCTACATAAACAAACTACAAATTACAAATATAAGCACTTACCTGATTTGAAAATCTAGAATGTTTAGAAAGTGTTGATTCATGTGAGTTTTGTATACTTTCTGAACGTTTATATAATGCCAATAGTAATAGTAAGATAATAAAAGTTCCAATACTAATTTTGGCAAATTTATTGCGCTTTAGCTGAATAATTCTAAATCTTAAAGACATTTTTGATGTTAGAAAAAGAATACCTAAGATAAAAAAATATGATTAACTGTATGTAATATTAGGTATATATGTTTAAATTTTAAGCATTCGTTTTGTGACATAAAATGGTTATCCTTAAGTGTGTATATATGTCTTATATATTTTATAGAATAATTATCACTTTAAATATTAATAGAACATTATAAGTACTTATTTACTTACATTAGCAATATCAAAATATGTAAAAACGGTGTAAAAATATTGTTAAGTAATTAAATCCGGGTGTTATATAATCTACTGCAAATCGCATTAACGTGTGCAATAATGGGAAGATGACATTATACCAGGGAATATAGGAGAATTTTTACATGTTTAGTATGTTGATTGTTGACGTATTAAATTTTAAATTTTATGGTTTTTGTTTGCGTGATAATGTAATTGATGATAAGAAAAAAAACTATCAATATTAAATGATACACGTCGTAACCACAGAACATTAACCATAGATTCCGTGTTATCTAGTATGGTCGTAACCACGATGTAGAGAAAACCGTGTTGGTGACAAAAAAATCACAAGTGATGCCAACTGAACCACAATTTCTGAAGTCAATAACACATTAATAATTTAATAATTCAAGATAATTAATTTTACGATCATACAGGAGCAGGATGACTCGATATACCTACATACAATTAGTGTGAACGCATTCGTTATTGGTATGAATGTTAAAAATATTGTAGAAGTGCATACTGGTCCAGTCTCTTGAGGCTTTTACTGAGTGACTGGCTTGCTTGTCGATTTTGACTGATCCTTATATAGAACGATTTTTGTGTAGGTAATCCTTTCCTTATTGGTGTGTATCGATTAAACATAACATTAAGGTATCACGATGGATTTATGATTTTATATAGTATGGTTCAACGTAATAGTACCACTGGTGGAGCATTTGTGTCGTTTTGTAGAGCGTACGATCGAACTTGGCGAGGATGACAAAACATAGGTATGTGTTGCATGAGTTTTATGTTTATAAGGAATGTATATATATTTACTTTATGCGTATGTATAGGTATGTATTTTGCATCTTTTCACATCATGTATTATGTATGGTTCGGCATAATTAAATATCCTGTGTATTATATTTGAGTATACTATGAAAATAATTTTTATTACATTCCCGTTCGGTAATTTTTTTTCCGATTATTTTTGAAAGTAGGTGCTGTGCATTTTTTAAGTACAGACTATATCCCACTAGAAACCATCCTTCTAATTTATTGTTGAGGAATTTCATTTTTGGTATAAGAAGTATTATAATCACTGTAAAACCAATACATTTCCTCTGAGAATCTGATATCCTACAATAGGTATCTACCAGGAGAAATTATTCCATGACAGTGGTGTACCAGATTAGTCTATCCAGAACGCCGCGTGACCATGAAATTATTATATTAATAAGTGTATTCATTATAAAATAAAATCATCCTATGTCTCTTTATTTACACCTATGAATTATTATACTCTGTTTAATACAAAGACAATAACAAGGTTTTTCATAACAGTTTGAGTGAAAGAAATTGTTTTAATAATAATATAGGTATAGTATAGATAACTCTTAGTTCTTACTTCTATATCTAAAACAGTAAACTAATAGTTTTACCAAGAATTTTATTATTTTATGTTGACATTAAAATTCAATTTTTCTAAAAAAAAATTCACTGTGAACATGGGAAAATCTGAAGATACGTGAAAAAAGTATCTAAATACAGAAACAAATGCACTCTGCCATAATCCTATGCAAATTTTTCGATTTTTTTATTTTGGAACTTACTTATATTAACTATTTAAGAACAATGGTGCAATCAGAATTTGTCGGTAACCATTATTTTAGAAATTATAGCCATCCAAAGTTTGCGTTATTACGTTTATACGCATGCACGTCACACTACTTTAATGCCGAGTGCAGCGCATACAATTAATTTCAAATATTTTTTACACGTATTTTAACGACATAAGAAAGATGGTGAAATCACAATTTGCACAATCAGCGCTGCACTCGGACATAAAATCGAAAATATTCCCTGATTTGCTGTGTAAAACCACTTTGGGGAGGCCTCGAAATTAAATAAAGTTGTTAAAAAGCACATAATAATGTGGTATAGCGTTACCACTTGCTAGCTGCGCTGCGCTCGGACAACGATAAAAAGATATAATAAATGCAGCGTTGCGCTCATGCATAAAAAACGCAAAATTGCCAACTTCCAAAGGCCATAACTTTAAAACTAAGTCCGACCGACAAATTCAAATTGCACCATTGTTCTTAAATAGCTAAAATGAGTAAGTTCCAAAAAAAAAAAAAAATCGAAAAATTTGCAGGGGTGGTTAAGTGCATTTTAGCCTAAATACATTTCACTGAATACATCTTAGATCTAGAACTAATATGAATTATACTGTATATTTTATTATATATAATAGGTGTACAATCTGCAAAATGGTTTTCAATATTTTATAAAATATATTATTGTATAATATTATATTATTATAATAATTAATGAATATTATAGGTATCTTTAAAAATTATTTATATTTTCGTTATCTAGTTTAAAACATAAAATGTAATAATAAGATAGAAAACAAAACGTGATGTAAAACCGTAAAAGTATTTACCCCAGATAATGAGCTCAGGCTTTTGTATTTCACCGTTTTGATTAAAGCTCATAATCAGAATAATCTCTCAATTAACAGTGTCTGTGGACGACAGAGACCTTTCTTCCAACAAAAAGTCAATTCAATGATCTTTACTAATTATTGTTCTAATACTCAATATTAAGTGGGTGCTTTTGTGAAAATTTATGACAAGAGCTTATATTTTTTTGAGCTCATAAATATGAGTTTTGTTTATAAAAGGAAAACTGGAACAAACGAACAGTTAACTAATATTTATTGATATTTATTTAGTATACATTTATAAGGATTATAAGAACAAGAATAGTTCCTTATTAAACACCACCAAATATAAACTTAAAAAACAACCTGTTATATATAAATCTATATCATTGTTATTAGTTATCAGTGCAAAAATACCGTTATACAAATTAAACACTAGTGAATTTCTATTTTTTTAATATTACATAAATATTTAATTTAAACTCTAATTCAGAATGTTTATTTCAAAATTTTAAATGTTTATCGACATTCAATAAACATTAAATATGTTTTGTTTAATAGTATCATCAATTAAAAAATTAACTCTGAACGTATTTAATATTAAAATTACATATGCAGATAGATTCTGATGGGAATGCATAAAATACTTTGTGATATCTTTAAGCTGAGTTTTATACTTCATCGATTTTTCAGTTTCTTTAGTCGAATATTGAAGCTAGTTCATTTTTACTGTGAGGAATAAACATTTAATTTAATAAAGTATATTATATAGATACCAAAATAATCGTTATTTATGTTTATGATCATTGATAAAGTTATTTTATATGCATATGCCATTTACTGATTAAGTTTATCGTAATCGTTCCATACGGGTTATACACTTATACAGTTATACGTATAGATACCTACCTATTATTTACTATTTCATGTTCTTTAGATTTTTTTACATTTATTTAAACATGGTGGAAAGCGAGGAATTCTTGTATTGTATGGTATAGACTATAGATAGATTGATGTCGATTAGTTATTCTAATATCATTATAAAATATAATAATATGTGTTTTAGTTTGTAATAAATTAGCAATCAATTATATCTACTAAAAACTTATTAAGGTTGTTACATATACCTATACAAGTATGTCATACCTTCTTTTTTTAACTATATTAACGAGAAATTACTTATATACCTACTTATATACTTTGAAACGGCTAATCTCAGAAACTACGCGACCGATTTTAGGAAAATTCACCTGAAAAGTAGGAAATCTGGAACGAAAAATACAACAGTGGCGACATCTGTCATAATATATTTTTGTTTAATGTAAGGTTGCTATTGGTTATGACTGAATATAATTTTAGACCTGTATAATATTATATTCGGTCAAAACTATATAACTTAGTAAAAATGGTACTCCTATCACTAACTTTTCGACTGTTGTCTATTGTCTCGGGAACCTACACAATACACATGTACATCATAACCAATGAGTTAATAAAACATTCGTAATTAAGTACGCACCTCGCGGGGGTCTAAAATGTAAGTATATATTATAGGTATACCTAAAAATATACTGATCACATAATTACAAGGGTATGTCAACGCTAATATAATTGAGCGTGTCCTGACTGACTCACTGACTGATCAACGTAGAGCAAATAAAGAAAATTGTTATAATATAAAAAGAAAAAATTCGGAAGTTTCAAACTTTTAAATTTCTATAAATAATTTTAAAAAAGCCAACATATTTAGAAAAGGTATAGAAAATGCTTATTTAAATATTTTGTACAAATGTTTAGTGTCAACGAACTACAACAAAAAAAAAATAATCGATTTTGTGAAAATCTGGTATTGCCAAAATATCCCCGTTTAATTGTTCCTGATTATTTTTAAAATATAAGTACTTAAAAAGGAAAACTTTAAATGTTCCCATCAGTCTTAAAAAACAAAAAAAAAAACTTACTTGAACTAATTTGTTAACAGATAGGTATGATACTTGATACTTTCAATATTGACGATTGAACCACATTAATTACCTAGGTACTGCAGCTACAAAAGGTCATGACCATGACACGCACGAAAAAAAAAACAAACATCATCGTAAAATCAATACTTTAGTAAATATAAATACATTATTTTAATTATTCTCAGTATATCTAGGTATCAGTATTCCATAAAATTTATTATAGTTTTCAGGCATATTAATATATGTATAGCTTAAAAAACATTAAAGTAGGTATATATTTATAGATACGGGATATTAAGCTATACAGTAACTACAAATTATTTTATATACATGCGCGTATAATATACTACTCCAAATTCTTGCTTTAACAGATTAAAGTTATTTAAATTAAATATTCAGTTATACTTATATAATAGATCAACGTACTGTGAGTTTATATGTAGTGTACCTAGTTAAATTGTTATTAAATATTATTAGTTAAATTCTCACAGTAAATTTTAGGTACCTAATAAGTGTGGTAAGGAAACTTTGAGGTCATTCACCACTGGAGTTCTTGACCTTCAGATCAAATACTCTTTCAAATAATATACATCGTATTATAATCTAAGAACAACATTTAATTTTACATAATATTTAACAATATTCCATTATTATTTTACAGTTATGTAGGTAATTATAGTCTATAGGTATTCAATAAATACGATGGTATAAAATATGATTCGGTTAATATAATATAAAAAAAATCATTTTATCATAACTAAAAACGAGAAAAAAATTAAATACTAACCTGTGTGTGTTATTACTTATTAGTTATAGTTAATTAAACAATATACATATTTTTATATAATATAATAGTATATTGCATATATTATTTAGACATTTAAAAATTAAAACAATGTTCACAGTTCACGATCAGGGTTTAAAATGTTCCTTCCATTAATCAAGTCATAGATTGTTTATTAATTGTTTCTTTTATTAAAAAATTAAAACTGTTTATTAAATTATTTGAATTTATATATTTCTATTGTACGTCAATTTATTCTCAGAGTTACAATTTAAATTGTGATGATATCCCAACTAATATGACAAGAATAGTAGTAGTAACCTTAGCAACACTACTGCATTGATTTATCGTTATTTCACTTAAAACACTCAGCATTATATCAATTGACTTTTTTATATATTATAATTTTTTATACATTCTATGACGGAATATTTCAGTCACATATGCACTTTAAATATGTACACGTGGCTATTCTGTAGGTTTGTTCGTTTCATGTATACAATGCGTGCATTATTCCGCTCCAACCAATTTCTTTTATCGCCAATTTTTCGAAGAACTATTTTGATAACAATATTCTGTACAATCAGTAGGTAGGTATCTACAGTACAAAAATCCAAAAAAAACGTTAATATTCCACTTGTTATACTTAAAAAAGTTGACCACCAACCGATGCTGTTCAGTTTTTATATTATGTAACCTTCGTTTCTATCGCAGACCACGACCGCTTCAGCATCGGCAGCATGAATAGTTATAGATAGTTATAGTATTATACATATATAGTAGGTACCTAGTGGCTAGTATGAATTTAATGTTTAAATATGGTATAGCTGCTGTATGCGTGCGTTTCTCGAGATATTCTTCCGCGCCCTGGCGTCGATCACTCAGCTGACAGCTGCTACGTACTGCAGTATAGCTTGACCCATGTCGAACCCAAAGAACAACAACCCTCGAGCTACACAGAGTTAGATTTTTTTGTTATGATTCGTTTTAAAAATGACTTTTAGTGGTGGTCTATATTATTATGACAATCTCGCTAATAAGCCTGTGACATGAATGGTTTTCTATATACCCTACCTCATTTGCTAGTATATAAGAGGAAGTGGGGTGGAAACTATATACCCTCGGGCGCAAGTGTCAAAAAGGTGGACGATTTTATACAGATTTTGATGCAGTCATTTTTTTTTAATTTTCAATCTCGTATAGACCGTATAGTCGTATAGTATACTAATAAAGTGCCTAGTATATAATATTATATATTATAATTTATATAATATAATATTCTGAATTAAAATGTATTTACAACTGTTATGGTAAACAGTATAGTCAATATAATACAGTAATAATATTGATAAGAAATAAGGGTTAAATTACCTGATATAACTCTACATATAAAAAATTTGGCACCTTTCGCCATTATGTTGATATTATATGATTGTTAATTATACACAATGCAATTTTCAACATATTTAGAATAATTTTAATCTATTTATCCCACTGTATATGTTCCCACTGGAATATTAAATTAATTACCCATTCAACAATTTTCGAATTATTTATAAATTATAATACATTTATATTTGGTTAGGATTATATCCAAGTCATATATTATTAAGTGATTTAAATCTCTCAATTTGGTATTAATTTTCTCAATTGAGAATAGTCGCATTCCAATCACAATAAATACACTGTCTTTTTTATCTAAACAATTTCTGGTAACATTCGATATTTCACCCGGATTCCTTAGGGCTTAGAAACTGTTTGTCAATGGCCGCGATACCACATGATCGATTCGATACTTATATTATATACATTATACGTAATATTTATCTCTTGTTGGACCAGTTTCTTTGTGTTTCTTCTGTTCCATATTTTTAGTAAATATAACCTTTAAATTAAATTCTATCCATCAATTAGCACAATTATTTGTAATTTAGTTTGTTTTTAATTAATATAGCATCATAGATCATAGTTATATATTTTACTCTAATATTTATTGACATTATAATATATTTTATTTAACATTTTTTATTTATAAAACAATAATAGCTGAATTTCCCGGCGTTGCTCGGAAAAATTGTGATTGTTCAACTCCTTTTAGGCGTAACATGCTGTGGAAGCAATGTATTTTTAAGTGTAAATTATATTATATTTTAATTTATATAGCCATCCCGAACGGCGTTGTCGATTGTGATTATGCGAGCAGTATATTATCAGGTAGGCAATCTACGTGCGGTAGACCGCGGACGACATGTGGCTTGTACGTAAGTGTATAATTCAACTCTAAAGTATCAAAGTTATATCAAGTTTGTCGTTTTTACTGAATTCAACCAATGATAGATTACTACAATCAATTAATACAAAATCCTAACCTAACCTAACCGTACTGAAATCCAATGAATAAAAAAAAAAACCAAACATTCACGTATATACCTATAATCTATATAGATAAAGAAGAGGAATAAAAATAAGTAAAAATAAGTAAAAATAAGAAAAACAATGCAAACAATTGGTCCACCTAACCCGTGGTTCAAACTTGAGACGTTCTGTACTAAAAAACATAGAAGTGCACCACTGCACTAACAGTCTTATCGCATTAATAATAATAAATTTTACTAAAACCAATAGCAACCATTTATAAACAAAATCTTCCATCGTAAATCTCATAATTCTCGTTTGAGCACTTTCCCGGGTTGGACCTCTAATTTACTCTTTTTAAGTATCCTGTCTCTTTCTCAAAGGTCTAATCTATCTCTAAACAAAATGTCATCACGGTTTAGGAATGCATAATAGACACACACACAGACAAACATTCATTTTTATATACTATATAGATATATTTACAATCTATACAAATACAAAACATGGTAATATGGTATAATAAGTAAGTCTGATGTCAAATTTGACAATGGCATTTAGGTAAGAATAGGAAGGCTTCCGATGTTGCCACCTGTCCTGACAAGTTTACAATAATTATAATATTATAATCTCCATAACTTCTCATAGATTAGAACTCTATCTTATTATTCCATTGTTAAATAAATTCAAAGTATGTTATTAAAAATAAATCATAATTCTGCAATTTATTTTCTTAAATAGTAATAATACATATTTTTCATTATGTAATCTGCAAATTTATAGCTCTATAATAGCTCTTAAAATATAACAGAATAAATTATGAAAAATAACTGTTTTACTTTTAATTCTACTCTCAACGAGAAAGAAAATATTGATTTAATAATAATTATGCACTTTTTGCATCGTGTTCAAAATATATGTTAAGTGTAAACTTTTTAGTGCATTAGTGTAAATATATACTGAATATTACAGCATTTTCATAAAGCCCAGATAACAATTGAACATTTAACATATAAGGTATTGTAATTTGTAAGGTATCTTAGACTCAGATTGAGGGATCATATTTTTATTTTCCCATCTGTATCATAGACAACTTTGAGACATGAAATGTACAAAAATGTATAATATATACAAGTTTTTAAAATATACATACAATGAAGTCGATGTACAGTCTCAAAATGATATTAACTTGCTTAAAAATACTAATATCAATAAAATCCTTTTGAGATGCCCCACCTTATTTTATCATGAAATTCACTTAAATTTTAAAAATAACAAAATGTGAATATTTAAGTATTTAATATGTTAAACATTTTCACTCAAAAATGTTTTTGTGATCATTAAAGGTTATTAAAAAAACATAAAACTATACTAAAATAAGGATATATGTTAGTTTATTGTATGATTAATAATATTGTTTTCAAATTTATAAAAATCATATTATGAATGACACTCTATCTTGCGTCGAAGTAAACGAAGTGAAACTAATGCCCTGCAACTTATGGCACTGAATCATGTTAATTTATTTACCATTGAAATATTTTAAACACGTACCTACATTATTTTTATAAGTACCTACCATAAAAAAGAAATAGTTAAAGAGAATTATCATCACAGTTTTTTAGGTTTTAATTCAATTAGATATACTTATAGTTTAACGTAGTTTTTCTCAGTGAGGCCCAGTAATCTTTTGATATTAATTGAAATAAATACAATATATAGATTTTTAATAAGCTATGGTTATTTTCTAACCAAAGGTAAGTAAATATCTACTTAATTAAAATTTAAAATTGTATTCAATAAATTAACAATTTGTTTTAAACTTGAATTTATAAACCATGGCTATTATAAAAAAAATTCACGTTCAAAATTTCTAATAAAATTACGTAAACAAAATATAATTAAGATTGATCACTTAAAATTGTTAAGAATAACGAGTAGTTAGGTATTTTTTATCAACCATAATCCCTACGGTATATGTAGTTTCCACTGTCAATGCTAGTATTTACTATTTTAAATATAATTCACTATATACACGGTTATACTTATTGCTTAAGGACACCTTTTACACAATTTTGAACTTTTATTTGTTATGATAATATTATATAACTGAAACAGTTTGTAGATTTGAAAAAATTCAAATCAAATAACTGTAACTGTGTGAATGATATTTTATTAAGTAAACTTATGGTTTATGATTGTTTGATTCCTGATAAATTAAAATAATTTTTTATTTAAAAAATTGTTTAAAGTTTATATGCAATTTTCGGAACAGCTGGAAATAATATTATTAACTCTTGGGTATTTTTTTTATTATACCACTTTGACTATATATTCACTAAAAACTGTTTTAATTTAATTTTTTTTTGTAGCTAATGGCTTGAATAATAAATTATTTAGAACAATCTTTAATTTTAATTACGTATATTAACTACTGTAGTTGATGATTAAAATAATTAATAAACTAAAGTTATTTTTAAAATTTATTTTTGTTTTAATTTTAAAATATTTACTTAAAATATCTACCTTAAACCTATGTCACTTAAATTGGTATTCTTATTTTTAAATTGGTAATAGTCAAAATTTGCTTAAAACTTAAAATGATTCCAATATTTTAAACTCAAGTCTGTATAAATAAAAAGTGAACCAATATTTATGCACAAGTTTAGCATAATTTCTTAATTTGTAATCGTTTTCATCCAATGTGATCAAATAATATTTATTTATTCAAATTTATACGTTATGCAAGTTTTGTACGACTGTAGTTCACTGGGCATTTTCTACATTTTATCATTTCATTTCAATTTAAACATTCTATTTTACATGAAATTGTCTTTAATATTTCGAAGTAAGCAAAAATACGTAGATACTATTATTTGCTTCATGATCTATCACAATATTTTTAAAGATATTTTAATTTGAAATGGTTTTACTAAAAATAAAGTACAACTTAAATTTAATACATAATCTTGTCTTAATAAGCGCATTAAAACAATTTTTTTTAAATAATAAGTTGTCAATGTTGACAATTTTTAGATTAAAATGTATATATATAGTCATGCACAGACAGATAGAGATAAAAAGTGAGTAAGTGAGTCATGAGAGAAAGAGGAAACTTTGTACAATGGACGTTTCAAATATAAATTAAATTTAAAAGTTGTTGAAAATATTTATAAAGAAAAGACACAAGATGTTTTGACGTTGTGTATCCATAAAGATCCATAAGATTTGATAAGAAGTTTTATTTATTTGAAATTATCTTGGAACTTATATTTAGATAATTATTATTCTAACCGGTAAGCTTTTGTTAATATGAGAAATATATTAATGAGATTCATTCTATAATTGGTAAATATCATAATACATAATAGTAGAAAACTATTATTGTTAGTCAATTATTGATGTGACAATATTGTATTAAGCCTAAAGTGGATTTTAATAACATATTTAAGAGTACCTATCAATTTCCAGAAATTGGGCCAACATTGAATTATTTTGATTTTAATGTTAAGTACCTATAATTATTATTAAGTATTGGATTGATTATTATTGATTATTAACAACATAATATATGATAACATTATTATTGATATCATGAAGTTTTAAAAATAATCAAATACTATATGACCAATAAATAATAAATAATTATGATTATTAAAATTTGACGTTACAACTTTAATTTAATATCTTTTATATTGTTAAGACAGTCAACACGATGATTGTAAAACTTTATAGTAGTTATCAAAGTTGCTATCATGAAATTGGCATCGTTTGAACAGACCAATATATATACCTAATAACTAGCATGTTAACATTATTATTTTTAACTGTACCTATTGTATGTTTTCATTAAATATGTGATTCCCATTTCCCACTTAGACACTTGATATTAATTTATGATATCCAAACTCTCTCGACAAACATTATAATATGGAGGGATCTAATTGAGAACACCGCATAGATGAGTTGTTTTAAAATTGATACACGAATAAAACTCTTAAGTTTCATTTTTCCAATGCTTACATTTGCTTTACACAATCTATCAGTGATGAGTGAAGCGTGAAGGGACATTTATAGGAATTAGAGAGAGTAGGCGTGGTGAGTCAATCTGCCCATAATAATTTAGAAAGGAATTTAAGGTTAGCGGCATGCTTACGATCTGCTATTGAATCAAGTTTGAGATACTCGAATATAGGTAAATATTTATGTGGAGGACGATGAGTCCTAAGTACATAACTTGCTTATTTAAAAAAATAATTTTGTATTCGCTCAAGCATTATTGCATTATGTGCTGTATTAGGATACCAAATGGCAGAAACGTATTCGAGAATAGGCCTAACAACTGAACAGTATACAGTGCCTTAAGGGCAGATGCTATAATTTAAACTCTGTCGTTATGCGTTTAATGAATCGTAAGATTTAAAGTGACTTATGGCAAGCTCGTTCAATATGTAAATTAGGACTAAGCGTAGTCGCGTAGGACAGAGGACAAAACCAGTGACAGTTTTATCAAGCGATTTCAAAGTTGTTCCATTGATTGCATATTTAAAATTAATTGGTGATTTAAGGTGTAAAAGTCATATAGCGGCATTTATCAGTATTGAAATCCAATCCTAGCTTGTTGGTCCATACACCAGTTTTATTTAACTCACCTTGTAGGACAAGGCAGTCGTTTTTACAGTTAATACAGTAGAATATGTTTACATCATCCTCAAACGCTAGGAGCCGCGTGTGCTCTAATGTACGGTTAATGCTATATTGCTATGTAATAATATAGAAAACAAGAGAGCTTGAGGGACTCCAGAGGAAATGGGAAGTATTTCAGAAAAGACTCCATGAATTTTAACAAATTGTTTCCTACCTTAAATAAAAGAACGAAACCATGATAAAATAAATGGTTCGCCGAAACCAGTTTCTTGCAAGACACACAGAAATATATGGCGATCGACGCAGTCAAAAGCTTCACAGAAATCAGTGAAGATGACATCAACTTGCGAATGAGCTTTAAACGCTTCAAATATATAATTACAAAATACTGTATTACAAGTATATTGGAATAATCAAATGGTACAATGCAAAAGGATAAGTCTTTCCGGATACTAATTAAGACCCCTCCCCCTCGATAGCAAGTACTAGTTGCCTCTCAACTGTCAATGTATAGGGTCGAAAGGTTATGTATATTTAATATTTTAATGAATTAAATAAATTGTAAGGTTGTAAGTTGAAAATAGCTTTTGTCTTGCATACGACATTCCGTAATACCTATAGGTAGCTAAATATATCTACAAATAATAAATATACATTACCTCCAAATATATATTATATTGTACGTATTATGGTTTTTTATGGTATATTTTAAGTTTTATGCATCGACCATCGTGAGTTTGTAAATTGTTAGGACGATTAATAACACTCGAAAAAAAAAGTGCTAAGGTACACCCCTTCCCCATCAAATAGTTCTCCCGAAGACTGTGGAGACGACTATTATAGTAGCTGTATTATAGTAGTGAAAATATCATTAAAAGTTTCTTTGATAGTAACTTTTTCACTACAAAATGACCGGATTCGAGATCCTCGATTTTTTTTAAAAAACTAAACAGATGCAACAAGTTTCCACTGACCTACGAAATGGTTCGATCAAAATTGTCTTGCAGGCAAACTATGCCAGTCCGGTGTATCGGTATTAAATTTCGTTGATGAACTCGGCATTGATTACAGCATTACAGCTACAGAAGTTAAGATCGAGACAGTCACCCACCTCATCGATGCTGCAGGTTTCAACGTAACCGAAAAAAGGACGTTATGAAACCAAATGAATTAATTCAAATGGTCGAAAACGTTGAATGCATGCTTATAGTTTATGGTGTTCGAACGTGAGTTAAAATGAAAAAATTGTACTTAGATAATAAAATGGCTTCTATAAATCGTATCGATTTACACAAATAAACGTTTTTGTTATGTAATTTAGTTGGTTTTTATTTGATAGGTATATTGTTATTATTAATAAACGTCAATACGTTATTGTAAAATTAATTTATGCGACTTGTAAAAATTGTGACTATTTTGTACAGTTGTACAGGTTGGTACTTTTGGTTTTTTGTAACCAGTGTAAAAATTTCACGAGAAACTTTGTATTGAATTTTCAAGCATTTTGACCAAGGACCAAAAATATTATTAACACTATGAATAAAGAAACTATAAACACTGCAATATCATGCAATTATGATTTTCATATGTCGTAAATGCTCATAGTTTAAAAATCAAAAGTTGATATTTTTCTCTGGTTCGTTCTATTTTAGAATATGGTTTAGTAGTTCAGCTATTTAGAATCCTCATCAATCTAGTTGAGTGGCGCAACTAGATAAACTGGGACCTAATTGTAACTTTTAATGAAGGGTCCTAATTAAAGTTTTTTTTTTTTTAGTTTCTTACGTTTATACACAACCTCGACAATAAATTACTAACTATTAATTTTTACTCATTAAAAAAATTATATCATATGCGCTTATTATCTTACTAATAATAATGTGTGAAAATTTCAAAATACCTATATATTTTACCATCAGTTTACCATCAGTTTTTCGATCGCGAAATTCACGATGTGCAAATGCGTTTAATACGAAAATTTGTTTGACACATCGACGTATAATTGTTAGGTCAACTATAATTACGTCAGATAGATAGATAATATTATAATAACCATAAAATCGTGTCCGTTCAATGATGTCATATTAAACCTCGGTGCAAGAGAATTTATAACCACGGCCGTATCCTCGGAATCGATTTTAATGAGTCTTAAAGCTTTAATCTAGCGGCGTGCTTTTTAGTTTGTAGTGAGGTTCCAATTTTCCAAAATGTAAACCGGTCATTTTTTTTTCATCATCAGGCGCTTTTTTGATTATCACAGTAAATACATGTATTTTATGAAGGCATGTGTGAAGGATGCATTGAATGATCATATATTCATATATTTAATATTTTGATGGATTCAATAAATTGGAAGTTGGAAATAACTAAAGTCCTAAACATACATTGTAAATTGTATGGCAAGCCAATAAGACACGGAAAAAAATAAGGATGTCAAACTACATCATAAATAAATAACACCCCCCCCCCCCACTACATGATGTCCCAGCAATCTGTGCATATTAAGTATAATATAGACATTATACATGAAAGCATGAAGCTTCCAATCTTTTGAGGACACATTTTATGAAAATGTTCAAGTACCTATGTAGAACGGCGCTTAAAAGTATTCAAGCATATATGCTGTTTAATATATACATATTAAGTACAATGGAATAGACTAGAATTTTGTAGGCTAATGGTGGGTGCGACGGCACTATAGGATTTCTAAGGAAAAGCTTTTAGGGACTTAATAAATGCTTCAGAAATCCAAATGTAATAAAAAATAATGTTTTAATATTAAACATGTATTATTATACATTTAAATACGATGGTAATTGTTTTCGGAATTGTTCATCCAAAAATGGCCTCTTAACAGGCGATTTAAATAAATTCATTTATAGTTGTATATAATAGTATATTATTATGACTTTCTTTTACTTTTTATTAAGAAAATTGAAATTGTAATAAAAAAATACGAATAAATATCAGAAATATTAATAATCGGGTTGGGATAATATATACCTATCATAAACAATATTATATTATGTGGTGCTTGAACATTATTTTTTTACAATATCATTTATACACAGCAATAGATATATAGATCATAGATATCGATCTTAGTATTTTACAAACATAAAGCAAAATCCAATTTAATAATTTTGAGACCTGGCTCATCAATGGTGTTATAATGATAACGGAGACTGCGATTTATACGCACTAGAAACAGTATTAAAAAACCCAATCATAAAAAACTGTTTTTAAAAAAATTACTTAACCTTTATAATGTATATACATTAAAAAAAGGTGGGCAAGTGGGTGTCACTCTGCTGTACAGTAGGTTATAAGTGGGTCACTATAATGGATGGTGTTAAATTTTAATTCAATGATATAATAATATAATATAATTGGATACGAAAAACCATTCTGAGTGAAGACGGTCTGACTGCCTATGATATGACCAAGTATATATTTTCATGATAATAATATTATTGTGAATAAAGTAATTTATTTATCTATTTACGTGGAATCTTGTTTTAAATTTTTAATTATTAGCTATAAAAGTTGAGCTTTTTATACATTTTTAAGTTTTCAACTACAAAATAATTTGTAAATTTCCAATTTGATAAATATTGTAAACATTTGAACTTTAAATGCGTATAAAAAAAATTATGATTATGCATTTTTAATATTGTTCAACTATCATCGTAACAATATATTAGAAGCTTTGTATTACATTTTCAAGCTTTGTGGCTCGGGTTATCTAAAATAAAAAAAAAACCAACATGATAATCATATGTCGCTGATAAATCGGCCGTTAAGTGTAAATTAACGTACAGTAATACGAGCGCATTCGTGTCCACTACTCCACTGATAACCGATTCCCACGCACCTTCAAACAACACAACCGATATCATACACAAACCAAAAAAATTACGAACTCTTAGAAATCAACTATCCAACATTTTAAAAATAAAATTTGAAATATCTATAAAATATCACGTTAAAAATAAAACCGCAGTTAATTTCAAAACAGCTAGGAGATTCATAGTACAAAAAACTAAAAAAAATATCGAATGTCTATATATAATATATGTATGTAACTTAAAAACCATCAAAATATTTTGATAACTGTATCAGGTAGATATAGAAAATGTTAAGACAATTATTTGGTGATCATTTCCGACGCTACTGGGAGTTTTATTACTATCTATCTGTGAGGTGCTCAGAATCAAAAACGCATAATATTATTATATTTAAACAATGATGATTATATTGGGTTTATACTCTAAACCCAATACAAAACAAAAGGGAATATAATATATAATAAATTAAGAATAATAAAAAATACAAAAAGGTCATCACTCTGATACGTACCATAGACAGACAACGCTTTAATAGTTACTTGTTACGTTGTATGGTAACTAACAGTGTGTCTATAGTAATAACTAATAACTAATAAGTACCTAACAGCATTTACATAATCATTCGTTAAGCATTTTTTGACTAATTTCAAGTTTAAGGTGAGTATGTAGCTTTTGAGAGGTACTCGTCACATATTGATAATCATTTTATTAAGATGGATAATAGCCAATAGATCAGTGGACTTAAGTGATTTAATATGAAGGTATTGTCAGGCCCGGCTCAAGGGGTAGGTGACATAGGCCGATGCCTAGAGCGGCACTTGGGCTGCACATTAGTAGAGGGCGGCATTTTTAAAATACTGATAATATTCTATTGTTAAGAGTAGCAATTTTGATTTTGCCTAATTCACTATTTTCACTTGAGCCGGTCCTGGGTATTGTATAAATGATTTCAATCATAGATTATAACAACTGTTATGTTTTTCCAATTTATTTATATCGTTTAGTTAAATATATTATGGAACTTATACATTTTTTACGATTTAAAAGTCATAAAATCACTAGACTAATAATTTATTGTTATAAAAATAGTATACCGTTTATTATATTGGTACTAATAGTTCATGAATCACGAGCATAAAGCATTATGTAGATTATTATTCATATATATTATTTATTATATAAATATGATAAATATACCAATAAATAAAATATACACTGTATGAGTTTTGGGGCATTGATATAAAAGAAGTATTCACTGGTATAGGGCATATGTTATTCATTTGGGACACACTATGGTTTTCACACAATTTACAATTATATGCTAAACCTACTTATATGGAGTAGGATTATGCAGATTACATTTATACCTATGTAAAGGATGTTCTGTATACACATTATTACTATTTATTGACGCAAAATACAATTATAGTTACTAATCGTATTGAATAGTCATAAATTACGGTGTATTAAGTCGTTCGTTACCCTCATTCAATTCGTGTAATTATATTTTATTTATTTTTATTATTCAATTGAAATTACGATTAAGTTAACATATATGACATTGTCATTGTTATGTTTCATATTGAATTTAGTACCTAAACACAAAATAACAGTGTTAAATTAAGTATTTATAGTATTTTCGTCAATTAATAGGCATAGATAACTGTATAAGTAAAATATTAATTATTAGGAGAGAACAATTTAAATTGTTTAACTAATTGTAATTGTATCAAGTTGTCTTTTTAGTTTCTAAATAAATACTCTATACTGTCTACCTTACAGTCAAATTAAATCCGATATAACAATGCATAATATTTAATTCAGTTTAAAATTAATTATGGATTAAGTTGATTCATATTAATTGAGAAAGTTATACTTTCACACACATGTTTGAACCATATTATTAATTAATTATAATGTGAGTTTTAAATCGGGTGGCACATAGTCCACTCAATTTTAGATTTACCCTTTATCTTCTTATAATGGATCAAACCCATCCTTATTATTATTTATTAAGATAGTTTATGATCATTAATTATCGAACAAATGTTTAACAAATACTAAATAGCATATATTTAAGTTTAGATTCTATTATGCACTGAATTTTTAACAACATGTCAGTGAAGGTTATGCACATATTAAAAATATTATTATCTTACAGATGAAGGAATAAGATAGATTATTTTTTGGGTTCGGCCTGCAGCCTGCTATTCAGGTGGGAGTATTCACTGCATAAATAAGCTCCGAGATGACCGTTATTGAACTAATATAAAATTTAGTTGGAGTTATTGTTGAGATACCATTATTTAGATAACTAAATTTACCTATCATTTAAAAAAAAAATATTTTAAATTATAAGTCCATGGGAAAATCAATATTGTGTACCTATTTGATAATATCATTTACTAAATACTTATACCATTTTTTATTATTAAAACTGTTAATTGCCCATGAATACATTTTTCTAGTTTTTACTGGTTTTTCTACTAGTCTAATAATATACAATAATTTATGGAGACAACTACTATTTGGAAATATTGTGGATAAATACAATAGAAGAACTTTATCATACATTTGCGTAATAATTATGTTTTTTAAATGCTACTATAGGTAGTAGGTATACAGTAGTTAATACATAATAAGAATAAAGAATATTAAAAGATAATTTTAATTCAAAAATATATCTTCACAAAACTATTACTGTACCTATACAATATACATATTAATAGGTACACTGTACTATTTGTATTATTAATAATGTCGTAATATCCATTTAATAATAGGCACGCAAAAATATTTATCAAATTAAAATTATATTTTCATATTTATTTTGATTTTTGGTTATTAGTTTTTTATTTTAATGTGGTGGGTATTGAAGTTATAATACATTATGACACCCAACGTAGTTAGTAAGAACCATTTAAACATGATTTTTAATAATGAGGTAGGTCTGATTCTTCTAAAAGTGTTTAATAGAAGTCATTATTGTATTGATAGATAGTAGGTAGGTACATATTATACTAAACATTTTTGGATTTTTGTTTAATAAATAATAACTATATAGTATATACACTATACTAAAATATGTACTCGTTCACAGTTAGTAATTTAAATAATGCATTATAATCAAAGAGAAGGTAAAATAGTAAAATAACACTATAATTGCCTCATATGAAATTAATAAACTACACTCAACGATTTTCCATAGGTAAAATTTACTAACATAGGTAACTCGTTTAGTGTTTTATAGTGAATTTAATAATAATATATAATATTGTTTAATTCGTTTCCACCTTATTGTATTTATAATTTAAATAAGTTAGGTAGGTATAATAAATATTGTATAATTATATTGTTAGGTAGGTACATCATAATTTACAGTAAATATGAAAACCGAGTTTGTATTTATTTTTTTGTAAATAATTGATTAATATTTTCTGAATAAATATTTAGTGAAGTATCATTTGTAAATTAAAAAGGAGAAAAAGAATATTTAAAGGTTGTAATAAAACAGTAAGACATTTTAAGGAAATAATAAGGAAAGTTAAAATATTTTAGAACTGACAAATGGTATCCATACTTCTGTAGTCCTATTTGTTTTAGCATATAAATACGAAATGTTTAATAGCATCTGTTTTTTACGATAATAGGATAAGGAAAGGTAAGATTGTTGATAATGTAAAAGTCTTTCCTTCTAACACCTTGTTAGTTGTAGAGCGTTTAAATAAGTAAAAATATCATAGAATTATGCTTTTAGAGTCTGATCACTGTGCTTGATGACGAAAGGACTTATATCGCCACTATAATAAATATAGATGTAAACAATAAAGTGAGAGAATGAGATCATTTATTGCTGTCATTGGAGAACAGAAATAACTTGGAACGTTATAGCAGAGCTTCGGTTGGACACATGGACAATAGCTACCTATATGTTAGAGAAAAAAAAACATTTTTAAAACAGATTTTGATAAATATTTTTTCGATTAAATTTATTCGAAAGTAAAAACTTTTTCAAAATATTCTTTATGGGAATTTTCAGACATAATCACATAAGTAAATCTTTAATTATTTACTATCTATATAATTGTCATCATTTCTATCATACGTTTAATTATTATCAATTTTTAAATTTTCTTTTGCATATGGAGTATTTTATATAGACATATTTAAAAAATGTATAGAACTGTATAAATGTATAAATATATCTATTAACAACTATTACGTAGGTAGTATTGTAACATATAGGTACCTATGCTTTAAGCATACAGACAATATTTTATTTTTTTTATTAGGTTTAAAAGGCTTCAACATCTGAGGTCATTAGCCTATGATAATTATACAATGTTATTCTTAAAGTTATGGGGAGACAAACAATATTGTTATCATTTAAAACTCAAGTGTGATTATGTACCAATATAATTTATAGGCAGGGGGGACGGAGTGGCCGAGCGGACTAAGGTGTCGGTTGTGACGCATACCGGCGCTGGTTCAAACCTCGGTTCACGGGCGGCATTTTTCTTCGGGCAAGTCACGGTGTCCGAAGAACAATGCTGCCATCCCCCACCTGGGCATGGCAGATACCTACGGGTGCCCACTTGAAAATCTGCCAAAACTACACGCACGTGTTTACCAACCAACATTATCCTCCCTTACAAACAAACAAACAGCTAATGGCCATAGTTGCCGAGCTTAATGATCAATTAAAAAAAAAAAAAAATTGTAAGTAGGTACTAACTAATAATTTATTCAAATTATGTTGGTACTTTTGTATGTGTTCATTGTATACAGTCTTAAAGATTGTTTTTTATTAATTTATTGTTAATTTATCTACATACGAATAACGAATAATTATTTAGTAATTATACATTTTTTATCCGTAAATAATATTGAATATAACTAAAAGTTAGATTGGTGGTGATATGATTAATATCAGAATTCAGAACGGTTAACAATGTTTTTGTTACAAATGTACGTATAATGATGGATTTTTTTGTGGTTCAGTACTTTTTAAATAAAATATATATAAAAACAACTTAATAAGATATTTATAATTTATTTATTATATTATACACAGATATGTACATTGGAGAATGTACATTATACAGCGTTGTTTTACATAATCTAAATTATCTAATCGTAATAATTATATAAATTTATTAGTAAATATATTTTATTCGATTATTTAAACTTTAAAGTTATATTTATATTTCACTCATAAATATAGAACCTTTAAAATGATGAAACAATTTGTTAAAAGAAAAAATATTCCTATAATAAAATATACCATGGAATTAAGTGAATGGATTTCACAGAAATGTTAATTACACAACTTAAGGGTTAATGAAGCTTTTAAAAGGATGATTTTTTTTTACTATGTGTTTTTTAAATATCTTAACATTTTATATTTTTATCTCTTAAACTGTATTAAATATTTTAAATATATAATTATCGGCAAAAATTACCTGTATATACTATGTAGTGAAAATCAAACATTAATAATATTATACAGATTAAAAACTATTAAGATTTAAAAGTTTTAAATTTCAACAGAATATAGTGCTTATAGATATCATGAACTCTTAAGAATTATTTATCATTTAGGTTTAAATTAATAAAATAAAATAATAAAATATTTATAAACACAAAAATAATTTGTGTAATCAGAGAGAGCTTGAGAATCAAGACCCCAAAATTATATAAAGGCTCAAAAAATTATGAAACATATTGAGAGAAATATTATTTTTAACAAAAGTATTTTAGAACAAAATACGTCACACATTTAAAAAAAACATGTATGAAAACAATATCATATAAAACAATTATATATCTGTACGACTGTACACTGTATACAGTGTACGGTATATATAGTAATATACTGAAAGAATATCGCAGTATGTACATGTTTATTTGCACTCGTTTAATAAGAAATGCTTACACAGTTATTTTATTATAATCGGAATTGTGTACGTACCTACTATTTAAAGTATGAAATTTTAATTTTTTTTTTTTGTAATATTAATTTTTAACCATGACAATTACTGAATACCTCTTAAATGTGATATATACATTTTGTTGACGTAATTGATTATATATATGTATGCAGTCATTTAAAATGTACATTTTATTCCTACTATAATTTATAGCTTTTTAGATATGTCATTATTTAGTTGTAATTTCAAGTCATAATTCTATTTCCGTTGGTTTTTTTTAAACTATATGTTACACTATTATTAAATTTTAATGATCCTTAATTATGTATAATCAATAATGTATTATGATATGTATGGATATTTAGAACCATAAATGTTTATAGTTAAACAGTACACCTCATCAGTTACTCATAAATATTTTTTTTTCGTTGATGTTGCATTATTTGCTGCGTGCCCGTGATCAGGTGCTTAAGTGCAAACTGTCCAGTAGTCGCTGCACTTCATTACTGTTAACTGTAATGTAGCTGAACGTTAATAGAACATGAACAACTTCTGTTATTAAATATTAATTAACTTCATTGACTACTTTAATAATTATTCACAAAACAAAAGAAAAAACTGTACTCCAATAGTATCTAACCACGATTAGAGTTGACTGACGTGAAGATATTTAGACACCAAGGTGTCTGATATGGAAATCTAACTCTGATAGTCTGATTATAAATAACCGTCTACCTTCATCTCGTCTCTAAATGGACAACAGTACCTATTATTTAATAATCTTAGAAGTCAGATCTAAGATTAGTATGGTTTTTTTGACACGATGGGCTTACTAAAATGGGCTACTATTCGTCTATACCTAATAAAATAGCCATAATTCGTCAAATCATCTATTACTGATTAGATTAAAATAATATAAACTATAGCAACAGAATATATTTTATTATTTTATATAATTGATACATTTTTAGTTTTTCCTAATACTTAAAAATTGGATTAAAGTTTATAACAGAAAACCTAAAATTTTTATTTTAGAATAAATATAATTTAATTTGTATTTATCAGTATAGGTACTTATCACCGTTAAATAAATTAAGGCAATTAATTAATAATATTTAAAACATTTTATAACTACAAAAAAATATTTATATATGTATTGGTAGGTGACTAGTAAGTAATTTAATAAATCTTGGGAATTTTAGCATTAAATAATTTTTTTAATATATAATTATTAATTACCATATTTTACGAAATAAATGAGCAAGTATAACGATATATGACAAGATGAAAAATGATAATAGTGAAACGTAATTTTAGAGAGTTAAATAATGACATAAATATATCATACAATTCCACACTTTTGTAGTGACCACTATCCATTTATTATAATACTTTTATAAAAACTATAATATTTATTATTTATTTTAAAATTAATAATACATTTTTTAAATTTATTTGAGACATTATTGAGAGTTAATTAATAAAAAAATTATTAACCTTTGCTTATATAATCATTCCGTTACATTCAAATTCTTGTTTGTTTGTGATATTATAAAAGCTATATGCCTATTATTATATGCCAATATATATTTATCATTAGTAATCTTATACATAAATACATAAGAAAAACATATTTTGTATAACATATAAATAGGTAGGCAGTGGGCACCTACATATAATAAGTATGATTCTTCTTCTTCTTCTTCTTCTTCTACCGGCCTTCATAACTCTCCAAGAGTTTTAGCCGCCATCAAATACGTATGATTACATATTTATACACTTATATTAGGTATATTATTGTATTTAAATCGATAGTAAAATTCGTCTACAGTATAATCTACATTATAGTCTACATTATTTAATATTTATAATACCTATGGATTGATATTAGGTATTATTTATATTTTTCTAGATTTTTCGTTACGATTTTCTTATATTCTTTATTTACAAAATGTATTTTATTGTTTCATGTATTGGTTTATTTATTAGATGTACTTAGTAGATTAAAAAAAATTGTATGCTGATGAAATGTTGGTTCTATACTTTGTGTCAATATTAAAGTCAACATTTTCTTTCGAATTTAAGGGACAATCATGATTTTGAGTTTTTAATTAGTAATGTGTTATTGCGTTTAAGCCACAGGTTGTTGATGTGTTAAGGGGAGGGGGTCCAACCTAATCTAACCGACTCTGTCAATTTTTATTATATAATAAACAAACTAATCGAATGATTTTACTGGAAGGTCGTATAAATATTGTTCGTTTCTATAATCTCCAAGCGTGTAGTTAGTAGGTATAATACCTATCTATACGCAGAGATGGGCATGTTACGTACCTACTCTATACGAGTTGTAGCTGGTTACAACTGAAATTGTGTATATAATTACAAGATACAAGTACTTTGGAATTTGTAACTGGTTACAAGTTAAAGTTATAGAAGCTTGGTTAATTTAAAGTTACAAAAAGTTACAAATTGGTAGACACTTAATAATTATTTATGTTTATTTCATCAAGAAAATAATGACACTATACTACATATTTGTTTGTTTGATAAGTTTGTAAGAAAAAAATATGTGTTATGTATGGGTTATACCTAAATTTAAAAGTAATCATATTTAAATTTACTAAACCATTGGTTACAAAACGTGATAAATAATATGCAATGTTAGATCATATTACAAAAATAAGGTATAAAAACATCAAATGTTAAACAATAATATATAATGTGACACGAAATATCAATAACACACTTTATAGTTTTTACACACGGCCACATGTATAGATATACCAATGCCATAAATCCTTTAAACTATAAAATACAATAATATATTTTCCATTTACAAATTAAAACACAAATACCTACTTATATTTTGTCAATTTGGTGTATTTCTATATTATATACACGATGAAGATTGAAGAGAAAAAGAAACACTAGGTTAATGTATTCCATAAAATTTAACGTATGATCAAATGATTATCTTCAAGCTTTAAATCAATAAGCAATAGTTATATCGTTAGGTAAGTATTTAAAAAAAAACCAACTAATGTTTATTATATTAAATATTTAAAAATGGCAATAAACGTTATTGACATCGTCCAATTATCGTTTAAATGTTAACTTTAGATACATGTATCTTTTAATTAATATTGTGATAAAATGATGACAAGATAAGTTCTAAAATTTTAAGTTATTTGAAAATGATGTAGCAGCTTACAAATTACATGTTACTAAATAATATGTAACTTGAATACTTGATATTATGTACGTTGATATTACCTACCTTTATTACATATTATTATGTAACTGATTATACCAACCCTTGCTATACGCAATGATGATATTATTATAGGTACACAACTCACATTCTGGACCATAATAATTAATATAATACAGCCATATAGGTATAGTGTTCAATTAACGTGCAATGAAAATATCCGAGAAAAACAACTCATCTCTCATCCGCATTGTCAGCGCTCGCCCTTTCCCTTTCTCCGTTTTCGCCCTTATCGTCATGTTATATTGCGGAAGACTTTGTGGAGAAATAGTCTCTCTTCCTCTATCGTTCTGATTGCGGCAAATCCCCCCGGACTGTGCTGCTGCTGCGGTGTCGGCGGATACTATAAGAAATACCGCTGGGATATTTTATTAAAACTTTTTTTCCGTCCACAGCATCGTCATCCTCCAGCCCGCAGTTTTTAATTGCCCTTAAAATTAATTTCAAAACATTCCCCCGGTGTTTTTAAAACTATTTGTAATAATTCATGGTTGTTTGCAAAAAGGCGATCGCGGCGGCAGTTCGTTCCGGGAGGGTGTGCGCGTCACGGCGCAAGAAGGGGCTCCCCGAAGTATTAACTCCCGAGTCCGAACGGCTGTCAGTCGGACGCGCGTCTTGGTCCGTGTTTGGTGTTCCCCTTTCTCGTCCGCTTCGCGTGGTTCCGTACGTTATACTTTTTATTTTTTACTATTACGATCGTAACGGGGAAGAAAACGTTTTTTTTTTTATTATCATTATTACTTTTTCAATCTTTCTTCGACTACTTGTTGCTCCAAAGTACCAACTACTAAAACCAAATAGTAAGTAATTTATTTATACAATATAATATAATATTGCAGCTATTGATACACTTTTATTTATTCACGTTAACAAAACTTTGGAAAATTATAATTTTATTCACATTGACTAATACTATATAGGTATAAGAAATTATATTGTATTAGATAGGTAATTTTGAAAATCAAAATATAAATTCAAAGAATATAATATATATTTAGCCATATACACTTTAGCTAGTTGATTACATATCTCACAATTATTTTATAATTTAAATAAAATAAAACTACTAAATATAAAATGTAAAATAACTTGAAAAAATATTTTTTTTGATAATTTGTTTTAGGTTCGTCAGTTATAATTATGTTAATATCGAATACATATTTCAGGGTTTTATTAATCCTAAATTATTGAGAGATAATATTATAAATATTAAATACCTACAAACATTTTTAAATTAAAACGACTAAATTTTTTTCTTTCAAAAGTTATTCACTATAGAGTAGTTTAGTTAAAAATCTATAAATAGGTGTGTCGTATGTATGCTGATAAAATATTTTAAATTTATAAGTTGAGATTAAAAATTAAATAGTAGGTACTTAGTTATAGTCAAAACGTAGTTCTTATGAATTTTAATAAATAATAATACATCTTTATTAATTTTAATGTATAATATATTGATATTATAATAATAAACTACAATAATATTGTGTATCGCTTATGCGATAACATATTTAAAAATAAAAACTTGGTCAATATAATTTAAAAAAATAAATGAATTACCATTATTTTATAATTATTAGAACATATTTTAAATCTATTATTTTTCTAAATATTAATTAGAATCATATATTTTCAAAATGTTGATTATGATTAAAATTGAGAAATATTTTAATGTTATTAAATAGTTTATGTTTAAGTTTATTTTTGGTTGAGTATTTATGACACTATAATAATTATAAAGCCAAAATCAATAACAAAATGTCTAGAAAATAAAGATATGACTAAAACTTTTTTTTTAAATAAATTGAGTACCTATACATACTCGACAACTTTGTAATTTAAAACGTCATATATTTTTATTAACTTGATTTTAATTTGGTCTAAAAAATCAGAACCAGATGATGTATAATATTTGTAGATATTATCGTGCATATCATTAACGGTATATTATCTAAGGTACCTACCACATTTTTTTTTTATTATATTATTAGCTATACTAGTATTACTGGTACCACATTATTAAATTGATATATTTAGGTACTTGAATGTTGCAGTATTTTTTTGCATACAATTTTATGAGTTACGTCATATTTTCTTCTTAATTACTAAACGATCTTTTTGATATCATGCTGAACAATCGAGCATGCAGTTTCTATGTTACAGATGATTAGTCAAGTGAAATAGTACAAATAGTTTTGCGAAACCTTAGACCTAGACCTAATGAAATTAAAGTCTTTAGCTATTATTTGGATACGCTCCAAAAATTGTGAGTAAAAAAAAAAATGTTATTAGTTATATCACAACCGTGTGTTGTTCAAAACTATATATTTTCCAATTATTATTGTTAGTCAATGGTCATTCTTGGAGAAAAATAATATGCGAGACGATTGTAATCGCACATTAATTGTGTTCGTTTAGAACAAATAATTTACAAGTAATAATTTACGATATGAATTCGTTCTATTGAAAGTTATTTTATTTATGTCCCTTTCAAAAAGTTCTGACCTCGTATATTGAATACTTACACGTCGTTTATTTGAAGAGAAATGAAATGAAACCGGATCTATTATCAACATCCAAGAACAACATAATGCTTTTGTTTTTGTAGGTAATCCTTTTTTGTTTAGTAGCAAACCGAACTGTCGCGAACTTAAATAGGCCGATAGCGGTATATTGGTAGGAGCGGCTCCCCAACATTCCGGCGTACGTTATACATAGAAGTGAAAAAACCTTAATACACAGGATGAATCCATTTAAAGTGTCACACAGTCGGTGGTGTTATCACGTTCTATTGCTGCGAGACAGCAATATAGGTACCGCAGACGCGGCCTCTTCAAGTCGAGGACAAGGCCTCAACCTTCAGCCTGAGAAACGTGACCAGAAGCTCCATGTTTTATACGCATAGTAACAATAATAACGATTATTATAATACATTATCATTTATTATAAATAATGCAAACGTTACAAAATATTCGTTGTGATTTGTTCGGTATGTATATTGTATACGCGTAGGTACATAAAAATAAAAATAAATAGCATGCATAAAAAAAGTCTCGTAAAAATCGTACCTACTTGCGTCGTGGATTTTGGACAATAGTGCAATAATTAAGGTGGCTGTGGTACATTTGCATGAGAACGGAATACTGCCGAGGTCAATGTTTCGGATGGATTGCTGAACAACCGGAAAAAAAAAATGAAAAAGATTACGGAGAGCTATGTACTGTGTAGTGTGTAGGTACATGTATGACGACCGACGGACACCTTGCGCATTCCGGTTTTTCGCGCTTCAGGTTATGCACGAATTAATCATAATACGGGACCATTAAATTGTTGGATCAATAGCCTTTACTATATGTTGGATAAGATCATGATTTTTGTTGAGAATTGTCGGACCCAACTACCAAAGTATTTGACTGGTCGTGAATAAGTGCATACATCGGTTTATTTAAAGCGTATCAAATATCATTGGTCATTGGTGTAAATGAAACTCCACATCTACCTCTTATAAATACTATTATATATTTTATACAGATAGTGACTGTTGTATTATGGTTGTCAAACGATTTTTATTTGAAAGTTTAGCATTTGAGAATTCCATTACGAACAAACTTTTTGAAAATTATCTACTCGGACAACACGTCTGATCAATATAATATATAAATTACAAATATTTACAAATTAATCATATTTATTAGAAATTAACAAACTGAAAATATTTTAATATCTATAGTTGTTAAGAACTATGAATGAAATAGTTAAAAAAATTAATTTAATTTTAGTAAGCATTTCAAAATTATTTTAAAAAAATAAGAAAATTAAAAATATTAATTTTTATAACAAAATAATAATTGTAATACCTACCATTTAATTCAAAACTTAAATCTAATTTTAAAATCATAATTTTTGAAAAATATCACTGACCAAATATATAATACATTTTTTTCTTAAGATTTGCAGTGTACAATGTTTTTTTAGTTTTTTCTTACGATTTTTTAACAACATTGAATACTTTACGCAACGTACAATACATTTTACATGGAAACAACTTACAGTTTCAATTACAATACTAATATTTTACAATCGGGTAATATTACTAGTCTATTTAAAAACATCAAATAAGCAAATAATTTTGATATCATTTTCTTATAAATTATTTTTAATAAAATATAAATGCCAAAATGTGTGTAATTTAAGATGAAAACATTATTTAATTAAATGTACTTTAAAGTTTAGATTGTACTTAATAAATTCTTAGTATTTCAAGGCATGTCCCAACTCCCAGTTGTTAAATGTTGGATATGTTAGCTTTAAAAATAGGTAGGTACTATAAATCTCTTTTAGGAAACAATAAACAAAACAATTATATCTGCTGGTCAGTATAGGTACAAGAATTATTATAAAATACATTTGCAATAAAAAATAAGTATCAATATAATTATAATTTATTCCTAATGACATTATATACATTTGGAATAAAAACACATTAAGTTATTTTAATGTGTTATTGTTATATATATAAAAGGTTTTGTGTAATTATGACCACAATGAAATACTTTATTTTTTTAAGTTATTAAATCATCTATATTTTAATATTGCAGCGTTAATTGTTAATATTTTTGAAAATTATCGAAGCAAAATGCATAACCAGATGATCATACTTATATTAATAATATTTAACCAATTTATAATTTTCTTAAGTTAAAACTTATAATTCTAAGCTGGTTATTTTATAATTATCGTTTTTAATTTTGATTGACTGTTAAAAGCGACCATAAGAAAAATCAGGATTTTAAATTTATTTTATTACAAATTACAGTCAAACAATTGTAATAGGTATTATGCTTATAGCGTTCAAAATATGTTACATAAAATCATTGTAGGTGCTCGTTATAGATGTAATAAATGTAAATTTAATAGCCACATTATAGTAATTATTATAAATAAAATAATTATAGAACATATTGTTAGTAAATGTTATGAGTAGCTAATCTTTGAACTTCTTGTCTTCTTGCAATTAAAAAAAATATTACTGTTATTTAAAAGTATTATTAATAAACTCATAATATGAAAGATTAATAATTAATATTTGATTTAGTTCAAATAATTTTCGTAAGTTTTTATATTATATCTGATTGTTTAGACGATAACTTTAAAAAAATATAAACAATGAACTTAGTATACGATTATACGAAAGGCCAAAGCAATTTCATGTTATTAAAAATGTTAATGTAATATTTTTACCAAGATTAGGTACACGATGATACATAAATTATTTGAAAAATATTTATTGAAATGATAAAAAATGTTTTTCTTAAGTTCTGCGTATATAATATAGTATTAAGATGAAAACATATACTTACTTCATATAAATGGCCAATGGCATATAATTGATTTATACGTTCATCTGGCCAAAATAAAAATAATAATTTCACATCGTATTAAATTATGACATCGTAGAATATTGAATAAGGAAAAACATTATTTGTGTTGTCAGTATAGTTTCTTCACAACTTCGAAGTATTTGTCTTTTCATTATTTGCTACGTAGTATTATAGGTACAAGTAATACTGGCCTATTTGTCTATAAACTATAATAATTAAGAAATAGGTGAACCTATTCAAGGTTGACGATATAGTCTACCTAGATTATTTTGCAATCCATATTTTGTGTAGGTGCCACGGAAATTTGAAAAGTGCATAAACACGATCGTAATTTATTGCCGGTTTATAGAACCAACGCCAATTATGCAAAACAATGTTTTGTGGTTATAAGGGTCATTACACGCTAAATTAACCCTTGGGAACCTTTTCGTGTAACTTTCAAAATGTATCTACAATATTTAGTTGGTGAGCTTCCGACAACACCCTAATGAGAAACGTTATTCGAGTATATGCTATTCATTAGACTAAAACTTTGGTTTTAGTATTTTTATATACATTTTACAGAGTTAAGAAATAAATATAAAATAGTTGAGGCTAATTCAAATTATAAACCATGGTGCTTTCGTTATTTATTTTTATCAAAGAAATGTATGCAAAGGTTTGTGTAATTCAATTGTAGAGATTTGGCAAAATAGTATTTGCAAATAAATTTAAATTATATTTTGAAGCGTATAGAACCTCGACTTGGGTTGTGTGTTCAATTTAAAGCACAATCAAAAAATAAAATGTTTACCGACTTAATTGTAAGCACAAAATTGAATGATTTAAGATTTAACGTTATTATATTAAAGAATCATAACCAAACGTCTTAATAGGCGAGTTGTATAGTTGTATATTATAATTTTATCAATGCAATTTTGTTAAAGCTATCCTTTTTTTTTAAGTTTAAGTTATAACAGCTATTGACTGATGTATCAGTAATATAAAATTATAATTAACAATGTATATACTTTATTCTTTTCTGTATGTGAATCAAGTATAAGAGGTTTAATAATATATATTAGTATTAAATAATATGCATAGGTTTACCCTACACTAAACATAATATGTATGAATTATATAAAAATGATCGTGGACATTGTCTGTTAACATTATTTTTTAATCCTTATGACATTTAAAATTGTTCCCATAGGATAAAATAAACGTATAAAAGGTATTGTTATATTTTTGTAATTACTTAAAGTTAAACAGATTATAACTAATAAGGGCAAAAAATATACATATAAAATTAAAAAAAAACTAACAATTAACCGGTCGACAATCAAATTAGTTCTAAAAAATATAAACGAATGAAAATTATTAAAAGGATATTTAAATATTTAATTTTACTATCTCCATAATCACATTATTTAAAATAGAAAAATACGGTAAAAAATAAATGTCAATTTTACATTTGTCGTGATTTTTTTGTTTAATTTCGTTACTTTAAAAATATCTTTAACTGTTCAAGTAAAAAATAATATTAAATATATTTAATATTTTTTAACTTCTATAAATTATTTTTACGTTGAAAAAATTTACAATTTTACAGAATATAAACATAATTTTATCATTTTTTTTTGTTATTAATCTAAAATAAACTTTATATGCATAGGTGATTGTAAGTTATGTACTTATGTACATTTTTTTTACTTAAGCTAATTTAATATATTTCTATTAATCTTAGGAGCTTTACAATGTCACCCAAAATGTGCGAACAATTTCAACCAATAGATTATGCTTAAAATATGTTATGCATAATGTAAATGCATCTATTTAATTCCCAAAAAAGTGTTTGTTGAAAGAAAATTATGTTGCCCGTTTGCAATTTTCAATATTTTGTTGTTCAAAATGTATTAAGTAGTCGTTTGAATCCAAATTACTTTCCAACAAACATGATAATCCAGTGAAGTGAGTTTAAAATGAAAGTTATGTATTATATATATATATATATATTGTATTAACTTTGCATCCGAAATTGATCATTGCTTGGCTTTTGATAAAGATGTGCATTCAATAAAGTTGCAGGGCAGGTTTACTGGTATAATTGTTTTGTCAGAAACGTCTAAGTAAATATTGAACCTTATGTGTTTCCCATCTACTGGTTGTGGGAGCTCACACTACGGTATCGAACTTTGCACAAAGTTCTTTTCAATCCGTAAAGTTATATAATTCACGCGTGGCAAACGTTAAAGCTTTTAGTATTTTAACCACATCCAAGTCAACGATAAAAAAATAAAACACAAAGTTTTTGAATTTAATTTTTTTTTTTTTTTTACTGCACTTTCCGGACGTATAAAATAACTTGGTCCGGTTTCTTATTTTTTCGTTGAAAACCGCACAATTGAACTTTTATTTAAATGTATTGCTCCTCGCGGAGATGAAATAGTGAAAACAAACAAAAAAGTAGCATACTAAATTTATTTATTTAAAAACTTGGTAGAGACAACTTTTTCAAAATACAAAATATGCATTTAAAATATAACTACGTACACACAATTAATTTTTTCACTCTTACAAGATGCGCCTACTACCTACTTAAAATTATGCGTGATAAATTAAACAGCGAGTTGACAATAAAATAAAATAATAACAATAAGAAAAAAAATGATTTAATTTGAATGTTATAGTATATTATGTTATACAACTTAAGTAGTTTATTTTTGGAGTCCACAGGCAATTATGCACCTTTGAATTTGTGTTTCGGTACATTATTGTCATCCTCTAAAATGGCTACTCAACGATTGTATTATTTACAAGTTCTCAGGTCAATGTATATGGTATGAAATGTACTTGAAAACTTCTATAGTTAGTACACACCATATTAGAATACTTACATTAATTAACAATATACAACATACTGTATCTGGTATAATATTATGACCTTCCATTATTATATTTTTATTTTAAAATACAAATATTTATTTTACTTTAAAAATATGAAAATTTAAATCATATAAAGTATAAGTTAAACTTTCGACCGTAATGCAGCTTGTTATAAAATTATTACAAAAAATAAATAATAAAATCTGCCTTTATAGTTGTACTCGCTAATGAATAACACGCTATTACTTGCATCTCTCGTGGTCCATTAAAACTCGATGGAAACACATTGCATTAATAAGTAGGCGATATATTTTTGCAGTGTACCTATATGTACCCGAAGAAAATATTTCTCAAACCATTGTTGAAAAACTTATAGGATTTACGGTGGGATTTTATTAAATCATGTTTAATGACTATAAATAAATAAATTACTATAAATAATGGACACGAATTATATTATACGATTTATACGATTGTTAATAATAATCATTAGTTGTATGATGTCTGTATCTACTGTAAATATAAATTAAAAAATACTTAAAACGGTATAATGACTATGCTACGATCATTTATAGTTAAGTGACACATAATACCTAGGTACACATAATATAATTATTGGGTTTTTATTTTTTTTACTTTTTGATATAGTATACCTATATAGGTAGATAAACAATAACATTTATATTTTAAATTATTGGTTCACATACAGTATGCCATATAATAGCAAATACATGTACAGGGATGAATCATTTCCCTTTGCATAATTTCGTCCTTCCGACGTAGGTTTGTGAACGACAGGTATCACAAATCGCTATTACGTTGTGTAAGTGAATCGAATCGAAACTCCCAGCGGTGAACAAGTACACTTTGAAATAATTGACTACCAAGCGGAATGATGTTAAGATATTATAATATCATATATATTTATGACCATGTGATGGAGAAACAGAGAAGACTTATAATATGATGTCGTCGTCGTCATATCACAATATAACATATACATTTTATAGTAATATAGTAGTAGGTTGTATATGTTTACGGTATAAATATTATATTTTATTGTTTTATATGGCAACATGAAAAAACGAAAATAATAATAATTGTATATTTATGGATACCTTACAAACCTATTATTGTAGCAAGTTGTATTATATTTTGGAGGAAGTCGTAATTAAAACTTGCATTGGCATTAGGCCATGTGGTTTTATTGATTTCTTCCATGTTTTAACGCATCACCGGTTTCCAGAGAAATAGAACAGTATTAAACCCGTTTTATTGCCAAAAAATAAAATACAAAAGCTCATGTTCGTGTGGTAGAACACGCGCCAATAAAAGACATATAGAAGACATTTTTTTGATTGTTCAAGTATATGTGTCCACAGACGTAACGAAAACATAATAATGTGCGTAAATCGTATTTTTTTCCACCCAGTCACGGTACAACGAAATATTCGGCTATATGATATGAAACAAAAAAAAAAAAAACACGCCCAAGGTCGAATAAAATAACATACTATTTTTTCGCAATTAAAACGTAGTCATAATTGGTAATTAGGACCAAACTTGGTTTTTTTTAATATTATTATTACTAATTATAAGTTATAACTATAACGCGCGCAGTTAAGATACAATAATAAACTAGACGGACAGCTCTTCTGCCAGTGCTTTAAGGTCAACACAATGTCTTTCCGTCATAAATATAATTTTATTAAGTTTCAGATAGTAATAAACTATCAACTATGTGTCTGTTTTTTTTAAACGACACATAAAGTTAGTTTATAGAACTCAATCAAACAGTGGACAGTAGTTAGTATATCAGACTACAAAGTATATAAATAAATACTAGTGACTAGGTATACAATTTACATACGTTTTTACGTACTGATTTTTATTTAAGGATTAATTTCATTCATTGACAAACCTATCACTATTTTTAATTTTTTTAATGATCTATGGCTAATTTATAAACATTATAATATTATTCACTCATACGTACCTATTCGCAATCGTGCAAGCTATTTCAAAAAGCACGTTTAATAATTACTTGTTTTAATAACGCGTTGGCAGTTTCGATAATATTGAATAGAAATATACCTAGGTACATAACATTATATCCATGTATATTATAATACAACACTAGTAAAATAGCATATTTTTAATATTATCTTACTAGGAACAAACAACCTCGAGATTATATCTCAGGGGGACTTGTGTATAGCAACGCTCGTTAAGAACCTGAAAAAGTTCATGCATGTATTGCGTTTCAAAAAAAAATAAATAATAGGTACACTACAATACAAATAATCATGATACGTTTTTAAATTTTTTACAACCCTGTGCATAAGCCTATTTGACGATAACAGCTTTCGTAATGATACACTATAACTTAAGTTTGTTATGAAAATAAAAAATATTTTTCTTCGAATAATTTATAGAAAAGGTTTAACAAATATTCTAGAATTTATATTATACAATATAAACACTATTACATAATCAAATTATTATTGTTTTTCTTCAGGGATATTATTATCTTATTGAATATATTTCGCATTAATGTATAGGACAAGATTTTTGGAATTACTATAATTTCTTGACTAGTTAATAAAAAAAAAAAAATTCGGCCTGGAATAACTAATTATACTATTGATAACTAAACTATTCAATATCGGTTCACTTTTTTTCGTCTTACAAAACACCCAACATACCAAATTGTACATTCAGAATAATCCATTTAAATATGTTGACTTTAATGTTGAAGGAAATTGACATCTTATGAAATTTAAAGAGATAAATATTTTCTAAGGCCCAAATGCAGGTTTTTTTATAATATGTTAATTTTAAAGTGAGTTATATAATTTAAATATTGAAAATTGTCTGCAGTATTTTAAATGCTCATAACTCGCATCAAAAGTAAAATTTAAAGAAATACTACGTGAGGCCCTTGACAATATCCTTACTTTTAAATTTGATAGTGGGTCAATTTAATCTGATGTTAAGACAACAGAGTAAAATGGATCATTCTGAACGTAAAATGTGCCATGTTTATGTGTTAGTAAGACACTAAGACGGACACAACGGGTATAACGTTTCTTCTAAAAAGCAATCGCTAGTCACTATAGTATCTAAAATAATGTTAAACATACTGACGTGGTAATCATATTCAATGTATGCCATAAATAGAAATTAATAAAATGATAAGTAATATTATTATATTATATTAATATATTAATGCTGTCAAGTTTGATTGTTCTGATATAAAACAAAGAAAGATAAAATTAAAAAAATTGTTTGTGAATTGATTTGATGATTTTTATAATATAGTCTACCTCTATTCTTCAACCTGTATAATGGCTTTATTGAAATAATAAGATTTCCTGGTGCATACTTAGAAGAAATAAAGAGATAGCGTTCTTCAATTGAAATATAATCTGTAACATTTTAAAATCAGATTAAAAATTAGAAATTCTCCATCCGTTTGACAAAATTAGATATAGATAACCTGCAAAAATAGAATAATAAAAGGCAATAGTTTTCTCACTGTTATTGATGATGCAGAGAATAATATTAAAAATGCGATACATCCGTTTTTTACGCTTTCATTAGGTTTGTTAAAAAAATTTAATAATTAAGCTCGGAGATTATATATTTCAATAACTAGGTTCCAAGAGGTACCTAGGTCTAGAGTCTAAACATTATACGCGTTAGTCCATAATCTGTATAATAGCGTGTCCTCCGGATATCCATATAGTCTCTGGCGTCCTTGAATGAATAATTTGTGGGTCAATGGTTGAACTTTTGTTCTTAAGATCTTCAGAATGGCCCTCTGAATATATTTTCAAGGTGGGCACAATAATATAATACGATCGCGAATATCGACTGTAACACGTACGTTTGGGTTTCGGCGAACGACATTTTGTTTATAGAGGTATCTAAATGACCCTACATTTAATTTAGGTGTAATAAAAAAAAAAAACATAAACGAAACAATATATTATTCAGCCGGTAACCATCATTATTGAACATTGACTATTATACTCGCGTACACGTGAATATTCGGTTTAAAAAACATTTGCCATTGCAAAGAAGAATCACCGTGATGAAAAATAATGGTGTATAAATCAAATGACGCCGTAATGCTCACTATATACTGTGGCCACTAGCTGGGATCTCGACGAAAATTCATGTCACGTTTTGTTACAGCTTCGGCAAAACACGCATTGCCGATAAAAACCTTTCACTGTTATTTCCTTTGCTTCAACTTAAGTCAACGTACGATATATATATACCTATATTTATAGACAGTTTTTACATCTCAATTGTTAATGCGATGATATTACTCTCGTGTGTTCTATTTTTATTTATTTTTACTCTCCCCAACTCATCAGTAAATTAATTTCGTGTCATACCGACGAAATTTATGTAGTACGTTGTAAATATAGTCCATAATCCATATTTATATATATATACACCAAAACTTGAGTTTTCTGAAACGCGCCCCAAATCTTGTATTATAATGATGATTAAACAAGTAGGTATCGATTTTCTTGTACAAACATTGCTAATTTGACTTTAAGTACTATTATACCAGATTGTTATCGTTAAGAATTAAGATTATGGATGTTTAACGTTCCCATTAACCATCGCATTACTATAATATTATGTACTTAGTGCATACCGATACCTATAAAGTACCTTCTATATTATATGTTTTATAATGAACTAATTAAAATAGTTACATACCTACATATTGTTATTATATCATAATAGATGAATTTTATCAAAATCTAAAAAGGTGAAGCGTATAAAGGTATGCATAATGTTGTAATGCTGTATACCTACACAACTGAAAGACAACGGTTAGTAGGTAGTTTTAAAAAACTGTGTTCTCAAATAAACGTAGAAATACAAAAAATGATTTCATTTTTCGTTATATGTTATACCTATATGCATATAATATTATATGCTATAAACCTTGGATTTAGATTACTGCGTGTTTCCCATGACTATAATTTTTGCACAATGACTTTGTATTGCGCATCTAATTGAAGATATTATGACTAGTGGAATAAGTTGTTTTTCATTTATCTATTGCACATTAAAGTCAATATTTTCCTTATTAATCAAATGAGCAAATTAACTTAATTTATTATTTTCTATCGATCGTTTATAAACGTTTTATACCTATCTACTCAAATTTAAACGGAAGTATTCGCTTGTTTATCATTTTTTTTTTTTTTTATTTTTAAATATTATCTGCATTGTGCGCATTTAAAAAATGTTTGATCATGTTTTAGTCTTTTGATTGTATTCATTGTTTCTAGAAAAAATAATTAATTAATAATATATTAATGTCGTATTGGTGTCGTGTTATCTATCATGATGATTAGTGGCTTAATAAAATGAAAAAGAGTCGATTAATATATTATGTTTAGTTAGAATAGTTTTCAGGGGATATGGAAATATAAAAAGAAATCTCTAAAAACATTTTGTACATCAGTATCGGTAGGTAGGTATTTAAAATCAACTCTTTATTGTGTCCATATGCTATTGTTAAATGTAAGGCATAGTACTGAAAGTTTTTTTTAAATATCGTTATTAAACAAATAAAATAGTTTTTTTTTTAATAATTCATCATGTGGGTATTGTACATACTGCATTTCTACCTCTGTTTTTTCACGACAAAGAAAATGATAGAACAATTCATTTGAGTTTGTTTTTTTTACAATAATATTTGTTGAATCACGACTATCATAAAGCCTTTAGAAGGAACTAGGTACCATTACACCGTAAAATTAGAACCAATACTTTTCATACGAGTATATTACTTTTGAAATGTTCGATTACTAATTGAAATATCACGAAAGAAAATAAAATGAATTACAAATCACGAATCTTTATTAGGTGTCTAAACTACGTCTATTATAGAGAAGTCGTCACCTGTAGTTTGTGTTTATGACAAGTGTTGTGTACGTCTTGTACGTGTCGGTGCAACAACATTACGACACTTCAATAATCAGTGTAGATGAACCGTTACGAACCGGTTATTAAATGGTGGACAAGGCCACAATTATACAACACCACATCTATAGGACTAGGGTCATCACAACATACCGCTAAACCGGTTCGGATTAACTTCCTGTGCCAATGAAGCTCTACTCCAATGAAGCGCCGTCAGCATCGTTTGCAGAGAAGAATGTTCGCAAAAAAAAAAATATCAACTTTTGACTTCTTAATACTAACGCAGTAATAATGTAGTTTAAATGTTTAATATCATATTGTATAATATTAAATCACTACTAATACCCATTACCAGTTATTATTTTTCTTATGATGTTATTTGGTGTGCCCTATCATACAACAGATACATACCATATTGATATTATACGTGTAAGTAATTTATTTTAAACCTATCTACTTTTTAGATTTTGTACCGTATTTTTTTGAAAAAAAATTAATGTATTCATGGTTTTTTTGTTTTACAAAGATTCCAGAAAATGTAATTATGATAGGTACTATAAAATATAGGTTTTATCATTGAATTTATAATTGACTAAGGTCATTTCTGCGCTATTGTTTAATTTAGTGTAATTTACGGGCGCGTATAAAGTTATGTGTTCATCACTCAATTGTTACAAGTAGTAACAAGTTCGGTTATTATTTATTTATTCCAAAAACTTTTGAATGAATTCGAAATGTATGTATAATGGAAATTCTGGAGTACTTACAGAGTATGGAAAATAATTTTGTTTTTCATAAAAGAAGCAAAACTACTCGAAAAGACAATATACAAATTAAAATTTTATTTTTTTCAACAGTATTGTTAACTATAATACCTATAAATTATTAACGGTAAATCTAAAATTGGCAAAAAACTGGTTATTTAGGATACTATTTATGGCAACCAGTTGTACAACTAACAGATCCAAAAATACTATTTGGAAGTCATCATATGGATAGTACGGATACGGATACGTTAATACCATTCGGGTCAAGGTTAATTAATTGTTTGTACTCTTTTGAGTGACGATCGCCTACAACACGAGCTTATAATAGGTATAATAGATTATTAAAATGTTCAAACATTGTTGTATTTACTTTGAATAATGACATAGGCGTTTGAAAACGTATTTAATTCCTCGAGGTCTTTCTATTAAATGAAAAATAAAATTATTATTTTGATTATTTCAAAATTAAAATAATAATATTATCAAACGTGTGACCTCAGAGGAAGATCGAATTGTTTAGGTTTTGGTTTCGGTTTGTAGATCCGTTTACGGTATCTCAGCAATATATATTAATATTCATGGCTGAAATGCACAGAAATGACCAGAAGGTTGGATTGTATCCAGAACTGTTGTCGTCATAAACATATAACCATAGATAGAAGAAAAGGTTGTCTGTACTGGCTTTGTAATCGCTTAAGCTCGTTTGCTTTATTGTATAAATATTTTAAATTTAATACGTTTTGATAACACTCAAATGCGTATTTTATAAAACATTCAATTTATTATCTGTATTATTTACCTTAATAGTTATTTATCATGATTAGGTAATACATATTATGTAAGTATAGGTAAATGTTTTTTTTAAGATTGCATAATGAAAATAATACTCGTCCTTGCTGGTCATATTTTTTTTAATTTCCTTTGTTGAAAAAAATTGATAACATTTATTGATTTTACATTTAGATTATATTTGATTTTTTGAACAATGTAGATATAAGGTAAAATAATAGGTACACGTAAATTTTTTGAAAATATTAAAATTTAATCAAACTAATTTTAAATGATTTTTTTTTTTTATATATATTAACAAAGAATGAAGTGTATAGTGTAGGTAGTGTGTACTAGGGTGGATGGTTCCAGAACCCATGTTTTACATTATATTTATTATCTATTATTTACCAACACCATCAATAGTTGTATAAGCTAAAATAACGACATTCAGTACCTACGTTACAAATAAATTCAAATACTATGTTACAGTTAGTCTTTTCATTATAAAGACATTAAATTATTTTATAAATATAATTTTTAATTTGAAGATCAGTCTAATTATTCGGATTTTCTGTTGAATTATAACAAATAAAATATTACAATATTTTGCCTATAGGTAATAATTTGAATTGTAGCTAAATGCTTACAAATAATTTATAGTACTAATACATTTCAAGCATTTTTACTATAAATTATAGAGCTCGTTTAAAATCAAACAATTTTACTGACATAACTAATTAAACTAGTAAATGTTTTAATTGACTTTTCTTTAAAAAATAAATTGTGTTTTTAGCATTTACGTTTTTATAAATAATTCTTTAATACACATTAAAAATACATTTTAACGCATACAGAAATATAAGTGACACGAAACGATCTAAATAGAAATGTTGTTGACATAACAAATTAGAAAAAAAAGTTTAAGAACGTACAATTTTAACTACATTATTTAGTTTGGAATATTTTTTTAAAGAAATGTAGTATTTGTTCTACGAGCAATTTGTTTTACTAAGATATAATATGTGTATAATTTTTGTTTGTGGTTGAATCGAACTATGTTGTTATTTCATGTTAAACGTTTTACACTTTGTTCATATATTATGAACTTCGAAAAAAAGTCAAACTTTTAAAATCGAGCACCGAAGGGAAAAATATGATAATAAAACGCAAAAAGCACAAATTGCTCATGGGTAATTTTGGGTATGTTTGTAGTGAAACGGGAGCTAAACAAAACTATCGTGAAATTTGCCTGCGGAATACGTATATAATATATACATTGCGAACCCTCGTTTTGATTAATCGGTTGAAAACGATAACGTCAGCACGAAGTTTAAACCACTCAAACCGTGTAATGATAAAGAGGGGTGGTTGGATAAAGAGTGTTGGACTGGGTAGACAATGTCGGTGGATGGAGAGGGGAGGGTCGCTATGTAGGTAGGTACAGGCTTTTACTCCTTTCTCCCTTTATTCATCTTTTAGTATAAACGCCATTTAAGAAATATTCACCCTTCCCGCAAATTATACGTAGATGTTGACCATTAATTATGGTCGCGTATTAATTAATAATAACGCTTTCTGTAATAAATCTGACACTGTCAGTGATGTCTAACAGTTTCCTTCCGTCAACATAGAATATATAATATTATTCTCTGCTCTACATCTAATTGTTACTATATAACAATGCTGACGTTCGGCAAACAGCTATACAACAGCTTTTCGTTTCGATAAATAATTATTAGTTACGGCTGATTGTATTTAATATTATATATCAGTTTCTTTGCTATTAGGTATTCTATTCGATAGGTTCTAAGTTTATAAGCAATTAAGGAAAGACCCAAAGATTAAAAAAAAAGGATAACAGTAAATAATCAGAGTCCAAGAATTAATCATTGTACAACAGTATGTCATAAATACATATAAAAAAAACAATACGTACCATATCATAAATTAAAAAAAAAAAAAGTATAATTGTAAGCAATTAATTAGTAGCTGAGTAATTTATTGAATAATGAATATATATAAAACATAAACATTTTTTATGTTTACGATTTGAAAGAGAGTAAAAGGTTTCAACTACCTGAACATGGGATACAATTTAAGTGCGTCCATTATTAAATGATAGTCAATCCGTTTCACTATACGGAGCGATTATTTTAAAAGTAGGTAAGCAATCATTATTTTGATAAATGTTTGTGTATTAAAAAAAAAATTGCCAATATATTTAGTAAGTAGGTAGGTGCCTACTTAAAATATTACCAAATCCTCGAAAAATTTCAATTTTGTAAAACATTTTATCATGATGTTTTTTTTGTTGAGGTTTTAAATGACAACCTATCATTTTAAAATTTTAAAATACCTATCTTTAAACGGAAAACATGTTTGTACAGTCATATAGTGAGTATGTATTTTGGTTTTGATAAACTTACTTTTTTAAAATGATACAATATTTTGTAGTATAGGGTCTTGCACGTCACCGATTGAATACGTTTTCGTCTTTATTGTAAACTGATGTTGACCATATGACGCGACGCATAATGCATATTTTATACATAACGTGTATACCTAGGTATACTTTATAGTACTAAAGTGTATACAAACTTTTTCCTATCAATTTTGTTTTCCCTTGTTGGATTAGCCATAGTGGAAATTTATCTCCAACAAGTAAATTTATTAAGAAGTGCTTATTAACAACTTTTTAAAACGTTCAGAATACTGAGGCTATATATAGAGTGAGTGTAAATATTGTGATGCTCAGAGATTTTTTCAACGTACCTATTACCTAGTAAATTAAATTCTAATTAGCATTTTTAGTTAGTTCATTGGCGTGTTTTGTTGTTCTAAAAATGTCTATATATTTTAATATACGTTCTTAATATTATTAATTTTACTAGGGACTGTATAGATATTCTATGAACCTTCAAGTTTGCTCATAAATATTATATCTGTAACATTCGATGAAACGGTTTTACTTGTACAAAATATTGTGTACAGTTTATATTTTTGAAGAGCATTAGAAAAATAACGGGTAGTATATCTAACCTACGGAGCCACTGTCTACAGATTTCATTGGCTCCGTCCTGGTTATTACTATTTGATATTCAGGTCTTACAACCAATAGTTACAATATTTTATACTTAGGTTTCTACACTAACTACACTACATTTATAATACACACACACATATATATATATATAGAATACGACCTTATGGCTTATATAGCCATTGTATCTGTCTGTGCGTAGCGATTTCAGTAACCATGGTTTCCGTACCATTGTTGATTTTATAAAAGTATTATTCGACGATGGTTTTTGGCCTAGAAGTATAATAATTATCTTTTATATTTTGTTTGCTGACATTATACTAAATAAATCTCCTATTATATTTCTATGACAGTTACTATTATAGTTTGGTAGTATTTATTACATGTTATTTAGATGAGTTTACCATATTTTACTAATGTAAATTTGAGATTGTATATATAATAAATTTGATTAGTTAATTTAAAAGGTAATATTGTAATATTTTAATATTGCTTAACTTTAGACATATTTAATTTTGGATAAATAACTTATATATTGTTAAGTACATATTATATAAAACAAAAACTTGGAATGTTTGTAAAACGTGCTTTTAATTTCTTGTTTATTTTTGTTATTATTATAATAATTAAAAACACAGATTTACTTCTAGACATCTAATATAATATTTATTTTTTGATTTCTTTTCTAACTAATTAATTAATTAAAGTAGAAACGTAAAATAAATATTGATCCATTAGCGCAACACTAGTGTGTTAGTGCCGAATTCTGAACTCGTCTAATATTATACTAATATTGTCTTGCATTATGTTTTCTCATACTGAATAATAATTATTAATATATTGAAGCATTATTAAATGACTTTGTACAATTAATGTACTTTTAATTAACTAGGATCTTTCAACGTTTTCAGAACTACTGTTGGGTATCTCAATTTTATAAGTTTTATAAAAACATCAGATTATTAAAAAATATTATAATAATGAACTAAATTTGACCATAACTATATAATATTGAAATAAATATTTAGTAAAAATGTCGAGTGTTTTGTATTTTTATTTTTTAAACTATGATAAAATAATTTGACGGATTATTTTTATATGATTGTGTTGTAAATTTCCTATTTTTGTCTTGACTGTTCGGTAGTATTTTGCCTTATGTTTGGAAATTACTGTGAAAATTGAGAAGTAAAATGTTTGAAGGATGAAACTTTTTCTCCCTAGCTTCTACTTGACAAATTACAACAATAAATTGATGACTCTTACATGTACACGAAAGTCACGTATAGCTCAGACTGTATAGGAAGATAGGTTAGGTTAGGTAAGAAAAATATATTGTTGAGAAAACCTTAGGTATTTATTAATGACGTCTAATTGTTATTAAAATATTCTTCAAAACGATGAAAAGTGTACAAAAATTAAACACAATAACGTTTTGTAGACATTTCATTCTATTCAATTTATTTACTATACCAGAACCTATCTATCATTAAATTGACCTGGAAATAAATTATTGCTACCGTAGTATTCATACCCTGAAATATTTGAAAGGTTTAACCAACCTTTAACCTATAACGCAAGGAATGTAATATGATGAGTAGTTTTGTTATTCATTTATTTTCTAGATCGTTGGGTATTCAATTCGTTTTTTGCGTTAGGAATGAATTGAAAATAAATGACGAAAAATATATTTCTGTTATTACTACTAGAAACGACCGGGGTTTCGTCGGTGCGTTTGTTTGATATTGAATAGAGGCAGCGTAGAGCTTCCGTCTTTTACGAGCATTTATCAAAATGGAGAATTAAATTTTATATCATGTGTGTGGATTTTCGATTTTAATGTAGTTCTGCAAGCATTTAATATCATATTTGAAAACTCTCAGAAATAAAAAAAACTGAAAATGAATATGATTTTTTGCCTGTAACTAATTTAATTTAGTAACAAAGATACGTCATACCTAATATGTTACGTGTGAACACTGAATGAATAATATAATTATAATCAGCTACAATTTGCTTCTGGGGTCTCAATGTTTGACAATTGTAAAATTAATAAATAATAAAATTGATACTTGTAAAAGTTAAATCCTTCTAGTTTCTACATTGTATTCGAAGAGGACACATGCTTACAAAATAATAAGGCTAACGAACGCATTTAGGTAGTACATAATATTTTTACGAATAGAAAAAATAAAACAATACTAGAAAATATGGGAGTCATTACAGTATATTATTATAGTAGAGCATAATATATATCGTTTCTGTTTCTATTCGGACGACGTTTTTCCAACTCGACGAACACGACAACATAATATTATTATTATATAATGTAACGAACAAGTATACAGCCAATAAGTATATAGTACATAACGGAATAATATACGATGCCAATACACGGGGGACGTGTTCGATTAGCTTTCATACAACGATTTTAGTACCTATTTTACCACAAACACCCTCCTTCCGTTGCATTTGGATTTATAGTTTGGATGAAAACCAGCACCGCACATACAGGGTGATGAGCATTAATCGTCACCATTTGATTAATAATTACTGTGATTGAAAATCGCGTGCTCGTCATCAATAATAATAATATAATATCGCCGTGTCTGCTATTTTACGGGTGTTAATGACAAAAGTATAAAACACGACGAAATAATAATATCATAATGCATTTTATCTGTCTGAATTCGATGACATTGCAGTGTTGCGTACCTAAATCAATAAAGGCTTATGAATTTATAAAATACCCATCAGATATATGTGATCACATTATTATGTTTCTGCGGCAACATTGCTCAGATGTTTTTTCACGCGCGACAAGCCTTGCACTATATTCTCGAAAATAGTTTTAAATTTGTTTCGCGGCTCGTCGCCAACACACGGTACATATTTCCTGGCAACGTGAATAATAATCAACAAGTACGTAACGAGTATGTGTACACTGATATTCGGGATTTATGAGCTAAAAGTATCTCGCGGTGGACAAAATCAATATGGTAATAATAAAATGAATATAAATAACGAGCGTACTGACTACTGGCACACACACACACACACACACACACACACACACTATAGATACCAATAATATTGAGTATATTATACTTTTATATTCGATTCCTCGACGCCCTCGCGGTATGCTTAGGAGACACCATTATACCGATAGACACCTATCGATTTCAATATTTTACGCGTATAATATTATAATATCACCGCGATAATGGTTTGTACATTTTCTCACTCAACAACGGTTCAATAATAATTCAATTTTAAACCGTACACAGGTAATATGTTTTATATTTTATACGTTTGTCCATAATTAATATGATACAAAAACAAACAATTCGTTATTATTGAGTAGGTATCTATCGTCGAAATCAAAATTGTTGGCATCGTCCGACTCTAATAAAACGACCTCATATAATATTATATTATTACGCAGATGGTATGCACGGTCTTAAAACTAAATAACGCCACGAGTGATGTTTTTGTCTCAATTTTTATTTTTGGTCCAACACGTTCTTATGGGGCTGGTGATAATAAAACGACCCTGTAATACCCCCGCAAGCATCGTATGCGTTCGTGGGATTATCAACATCGGCCGAGAGTATAGAATACCTATAGGCGCACTACGACGCGTATTATATTATAATACATATATATTATATTATGTGCCTATATGTCCTATAGGGTCGTCGGACTTGCGCGAATTCCGACCATCCCCCTTGGTGGGGGTGAACTTTATACGAATACATATTGTGTATGTATATACGTAGGTAGGTATAATATAATAACGAGTCCAAACAACGAAATGCGCTAAATTATTCAAATGGCACGTGCAATTACCGAGGTCACGGGACTCAGACAGCCGGTGGTATATATCTCTGTATAATAGTATAATGGTAATAATAATAATATAAATGCAGGTGCGGTCGGAGTGGTATATACCACTAGCTGTATATAGGTATATAGTATATTATTATTGTGGATCGCGGATCCCATTCGGACGGAATTCAATATATTTTTATTTTTTATTTTGACAGGTTCGAACCCGCGCGGGTGAGAGACGCCTATAAAATAATAAATAATATTATATTATATTATATACGTATACTCCGCGCCGCTGCCGTTTGAACATATTTCCTTTTGATGCGATAGCGTATTCTCTCCGCCATCTCTTCTTCACAGCAGCTCCACGGTCTCCCGTACTCACCCGTTCAAATGTTTTCTGATTGCGGTGAGCTCCCAAAACCTTTTGCTTTGTGATGCACCTAAATACTTTTATTTTTCCTTCATATATTTTCCACCTTTCCGCATTTCTTTACTCGTATAATATATCTGTGTATATATATATATATATCGATCACCGTGGCAGCCCAGTCATCTCGGTCCTTTTGTGTTTGTGCACCGTGCACAAACAGTCGTTTTACAAAAGCTTCGTCGCGATACCCCCTCTTTTCCTTTATTTTTTTTTACGTTTTTTTTCTTCTGGTCTACATGATAGATAATTTTTGTTCAATATTTTGTATTCAGTTTTCGGAATGTTTCGTTATTTACTCGAGTGTACGTGTTACCTAATTTTTAGGTGGACTTACATTATTTTATCAGGCACACGGCGGCGAGCGCATGACAATGCGTTGTATTATATTGTCTGTATATAGCACGACTTTTTCTGCACGTACCTTCCAACCTAAATCATACTGTTACTTTATCAAGTACCAGTCGCAGTTTTCAGCCGTTTATCAACCGGAATAAACACTCGAATAAAACAATCGCATTATTTAAAATAATATAATATTCGTCGTGCTCAAAAATATGGAGGCCCTGTATTCTGTGGGGTAAAAAAATGTGAAAACTACTGCAACCGTGGGAGTGCGCGAATACTTCGTGGTGCTCGTCATAAGTACATTTTTATCCATTCGGGTTAGAATAGGCTCTTAAAGTTGGCACTTCACTTCTCCGTTGACGCAGTAAATTATTTTCACTATTATATTTAGTTACTCATCTCTATACGGGATATTATTGTAGTCTGACCTAACCCAGAGGCAATATATTAAAGCGATTAAACAATAAAATCCTAATTTTTTGTTGACTGTTTTTATTACCTTTGCAGTGGAAATTATACTAATTAATTCCTTTAAGTGCCATCAATTTAATTAAATGGGGTCTTTTAATTGAAGCATTATTAGTTACAATGATTTTTAACAATATTTTCAACTTTATTATTATTTTTACACCTATATATAATATTATAACACTTATAAATAGTGAAGTATTATAAAACATGTTGTAATGTTATCAGACTAGGCTTGAGACTCAAAGCATTTGTTTATTTTTGTTGGCTCAACTATTATAAGAAAAAGCTGAGATATATTGAACTTAAGTCTTGTTACCACAATACCACGATTTCGAATATGAAATTTGAATGTGCATATTTTTACTTACATCGGTTGGTTCTTTTTATGATTTTTATAATAGTTTTTTTTATTTTTTGGGTGGATTTTTTTTTATTCTTTCTTCTTTGAGACGACATAGCTTAGGTGAAGTAGCAAGGGGACAAACATTCATTGATTTTTGTCGTATTAGTAAAATATATTCAGTACAGGTACAAATACTTACAGTATTTTATATAAGAAAGAAAAAAAATATGAAAGTCTTTGGTTTAGATTTTACAATGATGTATATTTTAAATTTTTAATTTAATTTTTTGTGTCCGGGTACACGATAAGTAGCCGAAATAATGCTTCAATTTTCAACGTCAGTATCTTGTTTGATGGGAAAGTGAATGTAATTAGTGCACTGAGGAGGTCAAAATTCCTCAGAAAAAAATAGAAAAATAGAAAAAAACGAAAAAAATTGAAAATTGAAAATGTCAGTAAACAGCTCAAAACAAGTCAAAATATTTTGAAAATTTTATGGTGTATAGAAAATGCTAATATAAATTTTGGCCCCCAAAAGTACCAAGTAGATTTTCCTATCAGAAAAGATACTTTTGAAGAAAATCTAAGCATTTTTACTGTCCTAAAAAGTGATAACAGACACAAATAAAAAAAAAAATTAAAATAATAAAGAAACATATAATATCATTGTAAAACCAATACATTCATCGCTCCGCTCAGAATATAATATCTTAGACTGACTTACCATCTTCGCTCAGAATTGTTTTTCGTATACAATAATATTATATCAGAATTCAAATTTAATACCATCTGGCCCACTTGTAACTTACTATACAGTAAAGCGACATCTACTTACCTACTTTTTGAGATAGATTTTTTGGCTAACTCCAATGTTTTCTATGAGTATTTTTTGGTAATAATTGTAGGTGCTGATATCTGGACTTATTATAGGGTGGATATGTATCTAATGCCTATATTTATTTTATATTTTATGTTTATAACACTTTATAAAAACTACTAAAGTTTATAAATTCCTTTTGAAACAATATATACATCTATATATTTTCTTATTAAAAATAAATGTTGTGTTAGTATAACACATCAATATGTATGTGCTAATAAAATATTAGCTCGTTAAAACGAACAGTAAAGATTATAATACATTTGGGTTTTGGATGTATTTATGTAACTTATGTACTTGGCAACAGCTTTTTTTAAACACCCAAGGGGTTAGTTCGTATAGGATTGGGTTATTTTCTTGCGTCCATGTTTATAAAACTTGAAATCCGATCTACATTTCGCTTTATTTATTCAAATTTGTTACGATTATATAAACTATTTCATTTGTTTTTCAATTCCATTTGCAAAATAAATAAAAGCACTGTTGTGTTTATAGTCCGAATGAAAATTACAGTATAGTAGACAAATGTAAAAATAATTGGATGTGAATCTTAAGGAAGCTTGGTTAGAAACAAAAATAATATCTGTTCAAAGTTGTAAATGATATAATTTAAAAATATATATTTTGCAGGTGAAATTGTTGAAATTAAATAAACTAGTATAGGTACCTATTGGCTATTACTATAACATGAATACTTTTTTATTTTAATATTTAGCATGTTCAATTAATATTAATATTATGATATTACAATATATTAATGTTAATATTATTATTATTAATGTATATATTAATTAATCCAACAATAATTAAAACCCCTAACTATTCGATAATAATTAATACCGTAGAATGGGGTAACATTGATTTCGCGGGGTAACTTTGACACCCATATATTTTTATTCACCAGAGTACCATGATAATTAAATTATTTTTTCATATAATGGGGTTACTTTGATATCACATTAAGAAATATAAGTATCAAAGTTACCCACTACGTTGTGTAACTTTGATAGCATATTAAAAAGATTGATATCTGAAAAGATAACATCAGAAATTTAAAAATTTAAATATTAAAATATTGATCATAACTAACTGTAACTAATACTTAATTTTGAGAGTGTTATCGTAAATACTACAGAAGTTATTCATAAAATAAGAAGTAAAATTGTCATAAAAGATAAAACAGTAAAAAATTATCAAAATTACTCCATTTTACTGTAGTAAATATAATAGATTTCTACTTTTGTATAAACTTTATATTGCAATTTATATAAGTATGTACTTATGTACCTTTGTGGTTATGTCCTATGTACTATGTATGTAAATGTGTAGGTATGTAGGTAGGTATGTAAGTACCTTTAGGTATATAGGTGTTTTTTAAATTATTATTTACAGATAGTTAAATTTAATATTACAATTTTTAAATTAAGATCGATAAACTCAAACATTTTTCATTTCTTCAAGCTCACAGGGTTTATTGGGTGGATTTTTTCGAACAAGTTTGTACGGAACATAAAATATTTGAAAAATACAATAGTAGGAGACGTAAAGTACCGAGATAAAACTTTGTACTGGATATTTTCTCCGTACTATTTTTCACAGCCCTAGGGACCGAAAAAGCTCGCTTGCTCGAAAATATCCGTCGCCGACTCGTTATAAAATCCCATGCCGGCTAGTCGGTATTCGGTTTTTATAAATACAACAGCTCTCAACTGCAACATTTCGGACGTTACTATTAATACATTTTTATAAGTTATAACTTATAAAGTAATAACAACGTTTACTCGAAATCATTTGTCTTCTCAAGAGCTTATTATTGCATACGATGTTCATTACTCAACAGATACCCAAATCAGCTCATAAAACAAAATATTGTGTTTGCATTGATTATTGCAGCGAAAATGATGGTATGATGCTGTTCCTATCGTTATTATTTTTGTGATTTCTCTAAATTTGTTCTTTCCCTGATAAAATATCAAGTAATTAAATTCAGTGTCAACTACAATTTTGTTAATGAAAAAGAAAATAGCATTTAATGTTAAATGTTTTAACAGTTATATTCTTATATTTATTTTTTATCACGCCGCTACTTCACACAGCGTCAGACACGCAACACTGCATTATCTTCCTGCACTTATTGTTTACGCGTGCTGTTCTTGGCGCCTGAATGTCTGACGACGTTTCTATAGGAACGCGTACTGCTTTGAGCTTGGCGCGAAAACACGATATTGTCACGTGCAAAATAGTTATTTAGTGTTGACACAGGTCCTGAGTTCTGAACGCGGTATATTGGTATACGTTGTCGGTACACACCGTGCAATCACTACATGATATAGGTACCTACTTTTATATATACCTGTACTACAGTGAAAGGCTATACCTACATAATATAAACTAAATGCTTCTATTGATCTGTGGGATAAACTGACAGTCCGGTATAAAATAAATAAGTAGGCACTATAATTGTATCGCTCCAAGTGCTAACTTTCTGAGGGATGTCAGTTTCTTTTAGATTCTAAGATGAGCTACAAATGTGTTGATTTTACAATGTGTTTTTTTTTAAATCTTAAATTTATTTTTCTGTCTATATAGAAACTTTTTATAATAGAAAGAAATGCTTCAATTTTTAACTTTGAGGGTGGTTTCTTGAGCAGTACCTATATTTTTAAAAATAATCGTAAATTACGAATATTTGTTAAAATTCAAATATTGTTAATAAAATAATTATTTGGTAACCTTGGTTACCAAAAAGTTAGATAGTCTTTGCTGAGACGCGTTTTTCGAATATGATGATAGTTACATCATTGAATTTAAATTTTAGTAATTTAACAGTTAATACATCCATTACAGTGACCCAATCAATGACGAGGTACACTCGACACCTATAATTACTACACAACAGATCAGTTACCTACTTACCCACTTTTATTCTATGAATGTAACTTTTTATCAAAAATCATTAAAAAAATATTTAAATAAGTAATTTTTATTACATGTTAGTGATTGGAATAACTTATAACTGTAAAAGCACTCTAATGTCACCCGAGAAGTAAAATATGGTAAAAAAATATTATTTTGAAGAGATTTTAATTTTAAATAGTTGTATTACGGCCGTTTAATTTTTGGTGATATTCGTTATAATATATATATAAATTATACATTTATAATTATTAAGTACTTTTGTGGCTATTTAAAATCATTGTTATTCAAATGTTTGGTTTTTTTTCTCTTAAGTATCAGTTTAATGTATTGAACACAATGCCCTTTGTACTTACCACCGCCGTGTGAATTATAAAACTTAAAGTTTATTTATAAAATTAATTTATAATATTACGAGCAGAACGATATTTATAAAACTCGTTTAGGGAGTTAATGTTCTTTCAAAATGACGCCGAATGATGTGTTTTTTATTACTTAAATGAACTCTCTTAACTCTTAAGTTTCCGTTTTTTCCATTACCAAATTAAACTGTTATTTCGCCTCGTTAAAACCCAGTACACAGGAAAATGTGGGATATTAGAATTTTGATGTTAAGGAATTGAAAACATTACAGTGTAAATTATCTTTATTGGTACCTAATTCAATATTTTTATGTGATCATTATGATTAATGTGGATTCGAAATTCATTTTTGATTAATTATTAGTTACCTACAACGAATTAAAACTTTTATACAATTTGGTGTTATAATTTATATGGCATTTTTTTACATTTTAAAGTTTAATAATTCAAAAAAATAATTACAGCTAGTATTTAATACTGCGATATGAAATATTTAAAAATATTCATTATGCTCCTGAAGTCTTAAATTATATCAGATTTAGAAATTTTATTTAACATATCATTGAATAATTTTGATTTTAATGTGAGATTTAAATTATAATGGGTAATATTGCGGATAATATATTTAGATGTTATACGCATAAGTAAAAAGAGTAAAAAGAGAAAATCTTTTTAGCAAGCCGAACTTCACTGTTTATTTTCATCCCTTTTTATTTTTAATGATGTATATGCTATGAGTTTATACTGATAATTAAGTTTGCTGAAGTATTACAAAATAAAAATAAAAGGTCAGCAAAAATTATTTTTGAATTTAAGCCCAAGGTAGATAGTTTACACAAAAAACATAAAATATAATATGTGTTATACTTATATCATGATTCATGACACCTAAATATCCAATATTCAACTCACGTAACATATTTAAATTTGTTGTCATTATCGACCGAAATGTAAATATATGATGATTTATTTAATCTTTCAGTTTAAGTAAATACATTTTTTTTTTAACTTTTTATCATAACAGTATGTTTTTCACAATATTATGGAATTTAGGTATATTGGTAGAAATTATTAAAATGTTATCTAAATTCTGAGTTTCATACCTATTATACGTTTTTTAACATTATAGTATTATAATATAATATTTTATTATTTTATATATTATTATGACGTAATATAATAAGGAGATATTATAAGTATCTGAGACGCATCTAACTTTACTTACTTAACCGTAACTTTTATAAACATGCCAATTCTCTATTTTATACTACACATTATCATATATAGTACACAGTAATGTTAATATACTATGACACCCAATTATTTTAATAGAACATTTATTTAAAAATATAAATACAAATATACCTACTACCATAATAGTAAATAGTACCTATATGACTTTACTTTTTTCAACGTTGATAAAATATTCAAGAAAAATCTTAGATATTATTTGATCATATAGATTTGGCCTTTTAGATTTCTATACCATCACAGTCTGATACTACCATTGATTATAAATAATAAAATATTAAATCACGGTACGAATGATTCCTTAATGAACATTTATTCTGTAATAGAATAACAGATAACATATTATATTTCTATTGTGTCCGTCCGACCGTCCATCTTTTATTATCTTCGTTACGGTGGTTAATAAAACCACCGTCGATTTTATAAAAAGTATTAAACTATAATATTAACATTAATCCTCTTGGAACATAGACCCTAGAACTTAGAAGATGTATTATTATATTTTCTAATATATATATATTTTTTTATTTATTTCAAATATTTAATTCGTCTACCTACTATATTATTTCCTAGATTTGTTATAATATTATGTACTTTGGCATAGCAACATGTTTTGTTACAATATTATAATTTCGATGATGAATTTATTATTTTTTCAATTTCACCATATAAAAGGTTAATATTTTATTTTACTTACGTCACCTATTTTCTTCAATAATTGTAAAAAATACTCATTATTTTGTTGACTTGTTTTTTCATTAATATTTATTTATGGTTTCAATATTGTTATGTATACACATAATATCTACTTATATTTGTTTCTACTATTATATTTAACTACTTATATTTTCTACTCTATATGTTTATTTTTTTAAAAGTCTACACATGCCATGTTATTACAACCAAGTCCTTAGATTTTAACTTTTATTCGTTTAACTACTATAATACACAATTTATATATGTATATTGTGTATAGGTATTACAATATACTGAAACATGGGATGTGAATACCTATAATAAACACTTACCTATAAGTCCAGCAGCAACCATTTGAAACTGCAATAATATATACATACCTATATAATATTATTATATATTAATATATTATATAGGTATAATAGGTACTCTCATAGTCCCATGGTATGGCATAATATTGTGATACGGAATAAAACTCCGAATTCGATAATAATAATAATAATAATGATTTAGTAGTAGGTATAATATATAATATTTTTATTACAGCGATGCTGTACATAATAATAATACCAATAAAATAAAATATAAACTAATATAATATTGTTATATATAATATTATAAACGCTTACGACAGTTTTACACAGCGGACACGCGTGTAAAATAAAAATCTAGTGCTATGATTTCGGGTGTGTAATAAAACATAATAATAATATTATAACAATACAATGCCAGCTACCTCCGCACATAATAATAATAATAATAACGACGATAATAATAATATACTATATTGTTATTATTATACATTTATTGTACGCTCAGAGGTAAAATAATATAATAATATTGTGCATGTACAATTTCGCGCAAGCCGCTGCATCACAAGGCGATGGCTTTTACTTCCGATGTTTCCAAATAGGTACTTAGCACACGGAGGCAAGTGGGTTCTGCCGTGAATGACACAAACATAAAAAAAGTAAACATACTATTATTATTATGCAGATATTGGTACAACGCGATGTGAATTTATTTTTATTCCAATACAACAGCGCGCGCGTGTGCCCACCGCCGCGGTAGATGTCGATCTGTCGTCGCCGTCGACGTTCACGCGGTTTACCTTTCGAAAACTCGTCCAAGGTCAATATCGTCGTCGTCGTCGTCGTCGTCGTCGCCGTCCGGCGTGACCGCGCCGAGCGCCCGCACAGGTTGCGACTTGCGACACGCGAAACCGGCAGCGGCTCAGCTGTGCGGTAAATTAGCATAAACGCGCCGTGACGGTTAACCGCATTGTGTTAGCCGCCGCCGCCGTTATTATAGGATTGACCCAAAGACAATATTACGCCGTTTATAATAATAATAATAATAATAACAACAACAACAATAATAACATATTCTTTGTGCGTGTGTCGAGGTAAATACGCATTTTTCCTCCTCGCGATAATATTTCCATCGTCAGCTCTCCGCGTCACGTCGTCTCGCCTGTACGACGACACACTAATATTTTAACACGTTTATGGTGTTATTATGGCAGTAATAACGATAATATATACTAAACCCATTACCTATCGCTATATCATTATAATATCTGTACACATCTACGCCTCGTATGTATTTTAATATAGGCCCCCACCTATACCTATAGCGTCGTCACTGTTTCACGTTGGCGTCCTTAAATTGTCCGTACCTATTATGTTTATAAAGTACCAACAATACAATGTACTATAAAAAATATGATACTCTGCATATGGTTATGACTCTTTAATTGTTTTTTTTTTTATTTCTAAACTATCTTTTTCAAAGCGATATCTTGAACGCAAACAGTGCAGACGGTTTGGAGAAAAAGATAACGGGTTTGATTGCGAAACATACCACTACTACTACACCGGTATAGAATTACAATTATTTGGGTTGAAAAAATCTCAAAGTAAATAATATTTTAGGTACCTACAGTAAAGTTGAAATTTCATAGAATTTAATAATACAGGATGGTTAATATACGTATCTTAATTAACTTTGTGCGCAAAGAAGTTGTTTACAAACGAGAAAGTACCTATTCTAAGAAAAAAGGACTTTGATTAAATAATTCCATAAACTATAAAGTAATCTTATCCAAATTCTACCGAATCCCAGTGAAGTATTTCTCTCATACTTCGTAAACCGAGTAAATGTTTTTAACCACCTTTAAACATATAAAAATTAATGATTATAATATATAGTATGTTAAAATAGGATGTGGTACCTATGCGTATTGTAATATTAGTCGGAAATATATATAACTATGGGCCCAAAATTATCTTTATCCGGGCTTGAATGTTAAACACCTATTATAGTAATGTAGGTAGGTACTAGTGTCTATTATAGTCGTTTATGTATCACATCCTTAATGTTTAATGAAATCTAAACGTTATATGTAGGTAATAAAAACAATAATATGAATTAATTTAGTATAATTCCTTCAATTGCACAGAACAATATATTTGGGTTGTCTAAATTTATATAAATAATGAATATAATATTAATATACATAGTAACAATAATATGATGGTTATTAGGTATTAATGTATTATTTAACTCAGTAACAAGAAGTAAAATCCTCAACTATTAATTTAAGGATAAAATGTTATAAACAAATAACACCAGCTATAATAAATGTTTAGATATTATGTATTTAAGTTTCTATTAATAAAAAAAAAAAAAAAACATTAAATGAAGATTGTATTTTAATATTCTATTATTCTCAAAAAGGTATGGTATTATACATATTACAATAGCTATTTGTGAAATTATAAACTGTAAAAAAATTATATGATACTATAATATCAAAATAATATTGTATTATTAACTGTTGATAAGTTTTATTGGAATTATGCGTTAAAGAGTTCTTCCAAGAAACCTTTAAAAGAGTGTACAGGAATTTTAGTGCTTTTATAAAAAAGTCTCTTCAAAGTAATTTTTGATACAACTGATATACTTATTAAAGAAATTATTAATTGTGTTTTAAAGTTATACATTTTGACATTTTGTTAGTCGAGACGTGCTTATTTTTGTTTCAGTATAATATTATTGTGTCTGTAATAAATATTTATGAAAAACATTTTTATTGCTTACTCCCTAACTCTTTGAAAATAATATAAATATTTGGAAATTCAACTTTTTTAATTGTTGTATTTAGGTCATGACTTACCTACAACAAAAAAGTCGAAACCATATTATATTCATTCAATTAGATTGTTTTGTTGTAAACAAGACTTTTATTTGGGAAATAAGGATAAATACCTTGAGAAAAACATTTACCATTGTTAAACTTGAACATAGAGCATTTTAAAGGTTTTTTTTTAACATTGTTAAGTAATCATGTTTGTTAGTTTTAATTAATAAATTACATAATGTTTTGTTTGATATGAGTAAAAACAATTGTAAAAGAATCATTGAATTAATGTCATATATACACACTTGGCTATACTTTTAGTCTTGGCCTAGGTGGCTACTGGCTAGGTAGTCTAGGTACTAGGCAGGTATATAAATATATAATATTATATATACATAAAGTATTTACTTATTAACTCAAATTACAATTATTTTAATATTAGCTGAACATAATATATTAAATGTAACTTAAAACTTCTATTATATTTTACATAAAAGCGTTTTATAAGCAAAAATATTTTTAAAAGTAAAAATATTGTCATTTGAGTAAAAAATTAGAGTCGATTGTGTAATTCATTGTGTTTCTATGTTAAATAACTTTCAGGATTTTTAAACGATATTTCTTTAAACGTATAATGTTATGTATTATTCATAAAAATAAACGACAATAATATATTGTATTTTATAACTATTAAAATAAAACTGATGATTAAAACAATTGACTACTGACAATTTGTGTAGGTACTTGTCTTTTATCTATCAAAATCTGATACATGTAGGTAATGATGGTATAGTATTTAACATTTATGCATAATACATTTAAGTTTTAATTACCGACAATTGCAAAATGTGTTATACATTGCAAAAATAATATTTAAATTTAATATAATATGAATACTTATAATTGTTAAAAATGTAAATACCTACATTGACATTTTAAAATTAAAAACAGAAGCTAGTAATCAATAAAAAAATAATGATGTTATTTTTGTATTTATTTTATTATAATGTAGTATAATACTATAATGTGTTAGTGTTATATTACAATATTAGAGATACAAACAATAAATTATGCATTTTTGACCCATGAAAATATAGCTATCATTTGCAACTGCATTAAATAATAATATATTATATTATATAAAAATAATGGACTATTTAATCATTTTTTATAATTTGAGACTTATTTAGTTATTTATGTATTTTGTATTTATACTATTTACTTTATGTTAGGTATAGGTAGTATCAAATTTAGTATCATAAATCATAGTATAAATTATAGAAGAAGAAACAGTTGTATTATTATTCTGAATTCTGATTTACAATGTTATTATTTATTACTCACAAAAGTGTAACAATTATATTTTTGGTCTAATATAGTGGTCGTACACTCTCCCCTTTGCTACGCTTCAATTAACAGCAACAAAGATTAAATTAAGATCCCCAGAGTGATTACTTTTATGCGATTTAGTTGTTGGCTATATGTCATATTCGTTGTTCCTTCTTATGGAATTTATTGGCTACATCCGCAATTCTCGTACACAAAAGTAGTATATTTACAATAACAAGAAACTAACATTATTTTTACTGACGATATAATATGAACATTATTTAAGCACGTTATGCAATGGGTTTACGTTTGCAAACACATTTAGTTGATCGTATTTTTCTAACAGTATTATGCTTTTATGTTTGGATATATTTTAAGTTATTCATGTATTTATTATTTTACCTTTAGAAAAATTTTAATATTTTTAATCTCTTTACATTATAATTTTATTTTATTATGATTATATTATACGGAACCGATCAAATTATTACAGTAAGCAAACAAAATGATTATAAAATATAGCTTTATTTTTCAATACATTTTTTATTAGGTAGGTACGGCTCATAAATACGTAATATATATTATATTGTAATTGATTTGAAGCGTATTCGTGTAACTGCGAATACTTGGAAATGTTAAGTTTATTTTAAATTATTTTTGATTAATTACGGTACAAGTGAAAATATTATTTACGTCTGCAAAATCTATTTTAAAAATAGTCTTAAAGCTTTTTAAAATGTTGAACAAAATAAAATATAGTAAATTACAATTATTTTGATATCACTATAGGTACATAAAAAGTTCATTTTTCTGATCAGTTTATATCTTAGAAATGTATAATAATAAAGTTGTGCACCGTGGATGTATTATTCGAGTCGCACTATTTTCTGCAGCATTGGATAAATTAAACATTAGTATAAGCACTTATATCGTATTTTGTATCAAAAATAATTAAATTCTCGTGGTAAAAATTATATTATTATGTTTTCAACATATTATCAAACAAAGAATATTGCAAGATATATATACCCAAAAGTATTAATTGACAAGCGTATGTTTCGTTATATTTTCTACGATGGAAGCATTAGCGAAAAACGATCAGTTGATAAATGACTTTGATTTTTCACCATCGTCACAACTCACAACATTACCATTGGTGCTGTCGAATATATTTTATTATTATATTCAAGGTCGTATCCATATCAACTTGTCGAGACAACAAGTCATACCAGTATATTAATGCAGGTCGTTAACCCGAATGCGAAACTCTTAGAATCAACCACCTCTTCGCTAATTGCATATTATAATATTTTTCCAGTCAAATTAGAGTTATTATCCACCTGCAGCACACTATATATGTATAATAATATAATGGGTATACGTTATTCGTATTTGCATGCCCACAATAATATTATAATATAGCGTTATTCGTATTTGCATGGCCACTGCTGCTATAGCGTTATTCGCATTTGCATGCCCATTATTTATTTTTTTTTTCATCGATACATTATTATTTTAGGAATCGAGTTTCATCATAACCGAATCATGTCCGCGGCACCAATTATTGCCGTCTACGAGTACTAACTACAAACACGTGTAGGATTTACACAATAGTTGTCGTGGATAAACACGCACAGATAACATAGGTATATTATTATGTGTATACCTATGTAACATTCAGATTTGTATTGTTGTACGATAATGTCCTAGCGGATAGTTATGTTTTAATTTCCCCATCAAACTAAGTACTGCAAAATGATGTCAACAACAATCATAATTTTGCGTTGTGCGCGACTCGCATCACAATTTATTCGCGCAAAATTGTAACGAACTATTATTATATAAATAATAGTGACAATATACCATCTGATTGCACACACCCCCACCTATTTTACAGTAAACAATTAAAATATTTAAGTGACAGCCGTTATAAACTTGTAGTCCAGAAGAAATGTCATGTAATTATATACAAGAGCAGCTTTTGATAGGTCGGTGTTTATACGTCTTACATAGGTATATATCTCATCTTTAAATTGTATGAGCCCTCTCTAAGCCTAGTGATGAATGGCATGTAAGACAAATACCCTCGTATTATATTTTCACGTACGGTGAATAATAAAAAGTTGTAAATAAAAAAACTGACTTTACAATTTATGAAATGAAATATTTTATTTTATTATTGTATTTTTTCAGGAATTTTGTTACAAGCTACCGGACCAAGAATCTATGCCATAAACAAATGTAAGTTGTACGTTTATTTAACAAATAATTATTAAGTTCAGTTCAGTTAATAATTTTATCGGAAAGTGAGACCAAAATATATTTACCCAATTATGATAGAATAACTTTAATTGACTAATACCAAGAATTTTTGGATTTTACAAAAAAACAGAAAAAATGTAATCGTTAAAACTTCTTTAGTGAAAAAATATCTCGACGAGTTTTACAAAAGTTTCGTCCATAAATCACAATTTTTTGTGGGGGCGAAAAATCTAATAGATTATGTGAACAGTAGTTATAGTATAAACTGTAGAGAGGTCTTCTTATCTTCGGAAGTTTATTATGTCTGTATCGAGTTTGACTGTTAGCCGCGTTTGGTTAATAAAACTAATTGTTTTTTTTTTTTTTTGTGTGTCTAGATAAATAATTCATAAAACCAATAAGAAACTATAAAAAAGTAAATAATGATTAAACGTTTTTATAATACAAATATAATTTATAGGACAATTTTTTTTTGCCCAAAAAATATGAAATAACTTCCTTATTGAAACCATAATATATTGATTTTTCAAGTTATGAAGTGCACACGATGTCACGGAAATGGCTCGACGGATTCATGTTGAATTTTATTACACAGGTTTTCGGTAGTATTTCGTAGTACATTACCCGGGGTCATACTTCGATCTGACCGTAAAATCCCGCAATAGTTCTTAAAATGTCCAATACCGCCACTTTCGGTTTTAAAACTAAAACCCTAGTGGATTACGAATCGGTTATTATTCCCAACAAAAATATTGACGTGTGGAAACGAAAATAAAACGTGAGCACTACTGATCAGTTATCACTTTATTACAGCTCGCTATGTTAAGGTATAAGGAATAAATGTTTAGTATAGGTAAAAGTTATTTTTATGTTAAGTACGAATTAATATAGCAATAGGTACTTGTATATTTTATTCAAAGTGTATAATAAGTTTACAAAGATTTAAAAATACAAATACTTCGATAGTAGAGTAGATTAAATTGAATTACAATTTGAGTGCGTAAACGTTTTCAAAAAATCTTTCGATTAATAATTTACTATAGTTTTGTTTTGAAAATAGTAATTTGTATCGCCAACAAGATTTAAATGGTAAAAAAGTATTTGAAAATATGGTCATAAAATATACTTAAAAATTGTATAGTAGTTAAGGATACTTAAAAGAATTAAATCATTCTTGGTGAATCAATGTATATATTATTTCATAAATTCATATCTCCATTAATCCTATATTTAGGTAAAACAAATATAAACTAAAAAAAAAACAATCTATTTCAATTTTAAATTTAAACGGAATTTATTTTGGCATCAGTCTGACTTATATTTAAGTGTTTTTTTTCTGCGTACAGATTTAATATTTCTAAAATGTATAATGTTTTTTTAAAATTATATCATTAAAAATACGAAAATTGTTTACAAAATAACGTAAGTCTCATTTTGTATACATAAAATAATTATTTTATATTATGTTATTTAATAGAAAATATTATAATATTATATTATGGTATTACATTTAATATCGTGTGACAGTATTATGTTACTGAAAATCATATTTCTACTACAAACATCAAGTCCTTAGTATTATTCACGTACAAATACTGAAGTACCCATTACTTTTAAACTGTATAATTGTATACGTGACATTTATTATGTATAAAATATGGTTTAACGTATTAATATTATATAAACACATAGTTGTATGTGTATGTTAGTATGTATATACAATATATTATACTAATTATTAATAACTAAAAAATACGTAATATCAAATATTTGAAAATAATACACTGGTATTCGTATGTGATAAAAAAAGAAAAATAGGATAATACTACTTATCGCCTATCCTTCATTCCTTCAACCCTTAGGATTTATCGACGGGTACTGGAGATTATCTTTACACTGTGAACATAATTAAAAAGTGATAGTTTCAGTGGATGAGTAGAATTTATATTATTCTTAGGTAGAAGCAAATTCCTAAGTAATTTATTAACTGTTAGAAGAAAAATATACATAAGCACAAATCTTAGAAATATATTAATATTAATAAGAATTTTACTTCGTTTTATTTTCGTTAGATCTCACGTACTAGTGATGTATACCTATATACTTAATTAAAAAAATCATTTTTTTGTTAAGTAAAAAATTGTTTTGTTTTATAAGAATTAATTTAAAATGTTAACAAAAACTAAAAATTCCACAAATAACTTTTAAATGAATTTTTACTTAAAAATAAAGAACATAAATATAAAAATAATAATATGATTATTGATTGATAATTATTTTATATCAGTATTATAATATATTAATGAAGGAGTAAAAGGTACTCTTAGATTCTGAGCGGAGCAATAAATTTATTGGTTATAAATTATAATATTATAATGATGTTTTTTTTGTCTATATCATCATATTCGGAGCAATAAAAATCTTTAACTTCGATTGGGGTTTCTGTTAGAAAATTGAATTTAGCTGTTACTTCTTAAAGTGAAAAATTCACCGCAATTTTGTTAATAAACAAAAAAAACGAAAAAAATGAATGAAAAACAGAAATATTTACACAGCACCGATTTTCAACAAATAGATTTTGTTATTTTATTGATATTCTTCAAAAACGAATAACCGTAACCATTTATTTTTACCAAATATTTATAATAGCTTATTCTTAACATAAGTAGTGTAATTTTTAAAATATTTTGGCAGTTTTTAGGTTATTGATAGATATTTGAAATGTTTGACCTTTTTTTAGTTCATTCCTAATTATCTATACATTATGTAGTTAATAATTTTGTTATGCTCGCTCAATTGACAATCAAATACAAGGTTCCTCATAAATTGTTATTTCTGAAATTATAAAAACAATTTGAGCGTAAGTCAATATTAGTTACAATTTTTGCTAAATTGGTTTTAGTTATTTTTTTGTACTTAATTCAAAATATATTCGTAGGCACTTAAGGAAACTTTTCACAGTTACATATACACCTATACACATTATTAGCTAAATATGATGCTATTTTCAAAATATTACTACAACCTTATAATATATACCTGTTTATAATTAATTTAAATATATAAGTATTTTTAGAAATATAGACCAACGGCGCCGGATCTCCACTCACATTTGTTTTTTCGTATACAATGATATTATATAGATAATTATCTAATTCAATACCTATACTATACGTTTATACAGCAAAGCGACTTTTTTTTTATAGCTTGATATTATTAGCAGTATTAATTTATTTGTAATTTTTTTTTGAACCTATTTGCATTTTATGCACTGTGCAATATGCATAGAGCATACATATTTAAAAATTTTATTTTTAAATGTATAAAATCTTTAATTTGATTTATTACCATTATATTCCATGAAAAGTAATTAATAAAGATTTTATAATTAATTATTTTTAAATAAAGCGAAATTAAATGATTTAATTATGTAAAGTTGTAAACGTTATAATATTAAGTATAAATTCCATGACAAAAAATTAATATATATATATTAATAATTACGGACAAAATAGAGGATTGAGTGTTGGGCCTTGGCGTGTTTTACCATAACAATTATGCATTCGAAGAAAATAAAAAACTATTACGTCCGTGAATTTATGAAAGGAAGTATGGCATTTTTAATCGAAATTTCCCATAAAAACTTGTGATCCATGTTTTTTGAAATCAATAAAAAACCAGGTATTGATTAAAATATTAAAAATAATTTTATATTAAATTGTTAAGTCTAATACCGAAAATTATACATTTTTATCAAATTAAATCTATAAACAAATCAAAATTTTTCCATATTAATCATAATATACTAAATAAATATAAAACATATAATAGACATTCAATGTGTAAAGTATACAGACTACCTATGACCTAAAGTTAGGAAAACATTCGAATTAAGCCCATAATAAATTACATATCCAAAAACAGTTTCAATTTTTTAACTAGGTATAAAATGAATGCATAAACGTATTCAAAGTAACTAACTTGTTACTAACTTTTATATTGGTAATGAACCTTTGCGTACATTCGCATAACTTTGACTGCTTGGCCATTACTAATTTTATTAAAAATTGTGTTTAAATAATTATATATACACAATCTTCAATACAATAAAATCTACTGAAATATTACAAACAAAAAAAAATTCACTCGACTACCCGTACAATATTTAAACCAATAATTGGCAATCGTAGCTATGAAATTATTAGAATCTTTTAGAGCGTTTTCACTCTAAAACGTGCTCAATGTGTTCACAGATAAATATAAAAACAAAACACATCTTCATGAAACAAGTAACTTTTTCGCTTAGTTCAAAACAGTTGCAGATACGTTTAAAGGTTGTTTAATATTATTTTATGTTGTCTAACAAAATGTGCGAGGTAACTTTTTCATTATTATATTTATTTAAGATGTACACTACGTTTTGCACTATCTGATAGTTATATTGAGTTACAAATGATTAAATATAATATGTTATTTAAGTAAGACAACCCTTAATTTTTTTAAACTCACGTAAAGTAGCAACTTAATATCATTAAAAATTACTTTTATAAAGAACTTTTGGTTTCTATAGTTATATCACTGTTGATATGTCTTCCTGGAGTTTGCATGTTGTTTTGTGTTATTAACATTAAAAGTCACGCGTATTCGCTTTTATCCTTAGTCGGAAGTTTAAAAGCAGAAATGCATCCGGTTAAAATACGTCATAGAGGCATCTTTTGGTTCAACTTTAAATCGTAACACAAGATTTTCTGCTCTTTGCTCATTATACTCTAAAAAACTTTCTTGTTTGAACGACTTTCCAATATTATGAATTTATCAACGAATAGCTTTGTTTTTTTAAGGAACGATCATGATTGCGTATTCATATTAATTATAAATTTATTTCTAATCATTTAACAATCTATTTTTCACCAACATGCAACTGCTAAATAGGTTTTGATTAAAACTTTTTACTACTACCTTATCTATTCTTAGGGATATTGGTACATTCAATTGACTTTATTTGAGTAGGTTAGGTAGGGTCCTACCTATACTGACTCTAAATACTACTTTATAATTTATATAGGTATCACAATAATAATAATTATATTGTTGTATAGTACCTATAGTATTTTGTAGTATTATTATGAACTAGGTATCAGTGGCGCCAAACATATAAACCAAGAAAGGTGAGCGCCAGGTCAGTCTTCTATCCAATTGGAGACGTAGATATCGAACATTCTGTGAGGGAGGATGGGCAGATTATTGAAAGTTGTAGTAGGGCAGTTGCATTGTCTTAATGTGAAAGTGCAGTGTGTGAGGATAATAATTTAAGATTTTAAGATGACGTTAAATCGGATGTAGAATTAGTTGAGGAGATTCAATTAATAAAATATGTTCAAAAACAATTTAAAAAAAAATTTTAATTTATTAATAATTAAAAACATATAATATTTATACGTAGGTAGCTTACTACTATTGCTTATTTGTTGTATAATTATGAAATTACGAATGAAAAAAGTTTTAAGTGAAATGGTATTATTTCGATGACAAAACTCAGCAATATTATAAAACAACATAAAAAAAAAATACAAAAACTAATATACCATTACGACTTAACTGTTTTAAATTAATTTATGATAACAATTCGGTCAATGGTTCTAAAAAATCTTTACCGAATACAGATTGGTTAGTTTTTTCACATAAGATTTACGCACACGTAATTTTAAGTTTATCATAAAGTTATTTTAAAAGAACTCATAATATTGATAAATTTTTTAATTATTGTTATTTACAATTATTCATTAATGTTGCTTAAATATAGTTTTTTTGAAGTTCAAAAAAATTAAAACTATATAATTAATATTGTAACATTTTTAAATTACAACAATAATTTCATTTGCAATTAGAACAACTTCAAGAAGGAAATATTATGATGATAAATACGCTCTTTTTGCATAAAGATTTTCAATTAAAGTTTATTGTATATTTTTAATTTATGCTTTTGTTTTGAGACATTCATGTGCTATTAAATAGACGGGAGAATAGTTAAATCAAAAGGGTGTTATGATAATATTTTAACGAGACGACGCACATTATAATGTGATATAATATGCATATTAATATATTATAATTTATAATTGTATTTTTTCACTATTTGTTATCACTTATTAGTATTCTGCCACACAACATGGTTGCTAATACCCAAGATGTGTGGTCTATTTTTTAATGATTTTTTAATGAAATAGATTGTCGAGAAAAACAAAATACTAAAATAGAATCAACTGAAAATAATAAATATTAATTATAGATAAAATTTACTATCGTACAAAATAACAATCTAAATAACTACGTCTAAGTATTGTAAATAACTTATGATAATTTAAATAATGACATTTAATAATTTTAGATAACTACACATTATTTACATAAATATTTTAAAAGATTATAGTTTGATTAATTACATTTTAATATATGCCCAGGGGCGGATTGGGATGAGTGGTGGGTGGGCAATCCCCACCTAGACCTGGTGAAAATTAGGGCTGCTTGAATAAATTTAGGACGATAATTTATAAATATTTTATTACTAGCCTAACATTGGGTTGAATTTTCTGTTTCTCCGGAGCTAATTTTTATTTCCAGTCCTACACCCAGGATGTCACAATGAATATTAGTGCAGATAATAAATTTAATTACTTAAAATATATGAAATACTTGCTAGTATTAAATTAACAACATATAATTTTTCTTAACACATATGTAATAGTAATTTATTAATAATAATAATTGCAAACGTATAAATATTTTTTTTTAATACTACGATACTTTACTAATATTACTTCAAGTTTTATTTGTTTAACCCAATTAGTAATTAATTTTTTTACAAATATAATAGTATATGTTTTTGAACAATAGTTGTTATTAAAATATTAACGATGTATTAATACGTTTATAATTTATTTGTACAGTTGATATTTTCTAATCTATTAGTCCAAAAAAATGAATAGCTTACAAATATAACGCCAATAATGATCAGTCTAATATACCTAACTTGGACAGTTCTTCAAATAAATAAAAAATTGCCTATTTATTGCTATTGTAAGCTCAAATTAAAATGAGAATAATTTATCAAAATATTTTTTCTATGAATTAACACAAGATTTAATTTTTTTTTTTTTATAAGGCTTCAGAGTTTTTAATTTTTTTTGTAACTGGATATCTAGTTTTAATATTTCAATTAGATATTTTTTTCCGACTGTTCATATATATCGATCTACTACAACTACTTATAATTTTATAGTTTAGAAAATCATATATGTAGGTACCTAAAATATTGTTTATAGGTATATATAATATTATATTTTTGGTCAAAAATTGATAAATATTTCTATTGTTTATTGTATTGTTACTATCAATTAAATCTTAATTATATATAGTTCTAGAGATTTGTTGTTTACGTTTTAAATTTGTTGGTCTATTATTTTTAAAGGTTTATGACATTTAGTAATTAAACTTTATGCTGAGATTAAGATTAAAAGAGTTGATATGGCCATGTCATATAGCATGTTTATTGTGTTTATAACTCTCGGATGATGGTTCGTGTCATATCATATTATTTTTCAATTTAAACTTATTTCAAAAGTATTACAACTTTTATATAAAAATAGGTAGTGCTTATATTTTTCTATACAAAGATGTTTTGTTGCATGAGGAAATTATTAATTTTAAGACTTAAAATGTATTGCATCATGTCTCAAGTAAATGAATTACTAATCGAGTTAACTTGTTTTTTGACTTTTGTGATTTGATTTTAAATTTTGGTATGGACTTTATTTTCTGTAGTGTTGTCTAGTATTTATTTATTTAATACTGAACTCGGCCGAATCTTTACCTGCAAACAATTGGAAGTATATTTAATATATACACATTTATTGTGTCTTTGATGTCTTTAAAAATAATCTTTCAAGTTTCAAATTATATTGTTCAAGCATGCTATTAAAGTGTATTATTTACAGGGTTAAAATTTAAATAATAACAAACAATTGCCTTAAATCCAATGTTATTTGTAAAATGAGTATGAGTATATAAATATTCCAATTATACCTTAAAGTTTAAGCCTTAAACAATGGCATTAATATGATTACATATTTTTTTTATTCATGATAATGAATTATACCGAACAGAGAATTATAAAACTGTAAAGGTATTATATTATATTGAGTTATAAATCCTTGTTTTCTCACATGTTGTCAGTAAACTGCATATATAAGTAAATATAAGTTGGTACCTAAATACTCAAAGACATTTTATTATTTGGCTTATAATATATAGGTATATTTATTTTTATTCAAAAATAGGGTCTTGAAATTGTTTATCTCAATTTTTACGTTCTATGCAGTAGTACATTTTTAATATAACGAGTAAAATAATTATCGGTGTGGACTGGGGACAAACACGGATACTGACCACCAGAAATACATATGCAGTGGTGTATTTAGGATTTTTATCTTATTCTATTTGTAGGTGGGCAATCATTTATAATTGCAAAATCTCGACATAGAACATTGGTAAATATAGATTATCTACTACTAGTTACTAGTTATATAAGTAATCAGTTAAATTCAATACGTAAATACCAATGATCACGATTTTTTATATCTTCAAATAAAATATTATTATATTTGTTTAAATTAAAACTTTAGTTTTACCCCACCTGATAAAGATAGTAGGTAGAGTAATATTCCATATCGTACTACCCTCTTTGTATCTTCTGAATGAACTCAAATACATATAGAAAACATTTTTTAATGAAAAACCTAAAGTTTTTTCTCAAGTATAATAACTGTATATTAAAGTAGTTTTAAACTTGTTTTTATTTATATTTTTGATCATTATCTTTTACACCACTGTAATATAGTACTATATAAATCCACTTAAATGTTTGACTCCGGTTTGAGTATCAACTATATTTAATTTTTTTTTTTCGTTAAATTTTTCGTGATTATTTTGTTTTTGCTTTATAGAATATTTTTAAACTATATGTTTTTAAAATAACTAAAAGTTATTAAAATTGGAAACTAAATTTTTTATTATAGTACCTATTTTTAATATATTTATAAGGTATAATTTTTAAAGAAAAAAATATGTATTGTTGTTGTATGGCTTTAATATTAAATAATAAGCTAAAATGCCCAATAAAATATATACTTACATAATATAACTTAGTTAAACAAAATGTATTATTAAAGCGTACGTTTATTTATAAACGGTACAAATACCCACTTAATTAAATTTATAAATTTATTTAAATATGTTTAATTTGTTTTTAACGTAATGAATGTTCCATTTTTTGATAGATGGTGTTATTTTTAATGAATAATAATCCTCTCAAGAATTTGGAAAAACGGCGACAAAACAGTTTAACAAAATATTATGAACCATTTTGGGTCAATCGAACTCTATTTAAAATATATTTTCTGATGATATTGTTACTGTGTTCAACGTAACATTAAGAATAATAATATTCGTACCAACTGTATACGTATTCGTATACTGTATTCATATAATACAGAAAGAGCAAAGTATCTAAATATTCCATGTCTCGATATACGAATTGCTGACCATTTTGTAAAAAAATTACTTCGTAAGAAAATTAAAGACAAACAAATAATCTTGACGTCTTGAGCAAACTTGATATATCTATCATAAACCATAATAATGTATCATGTTTGGTTTAAGGTTCAAATAATATTGACAATTGTTGTTGTTATTTACCAATTTGTGTTTATATTCTGTTAATAAACGTCTAAACGAATGTCGCAAAAATATTATTCTATGTAACTCACTCAGTGGTCATACTATTTTTCACACTAAATGCCATTGTAGTATTTGGTTCATTACACCTGGATGAAAAAAAATATACTGACCAGTAGATATAACAGCTACTCGTGATTGATTAGCATAATTGTATTAAAACACAAATGCGACTGAATTGGCAAATTATGACGAATCGATTTGATCTAGCTAACTTAATATTACAATTTCGTAATGCCACTATAGCTAACAATTACGATATTTTTTTTTATTTCTCAGTGTGTGTGTAACGTCGAACTAAATGTGTATACATCGATTCTTTTTAATGTTTCTTGGATTATAACCCCAAGGACTTACTGCCTGTCGAATCGATTGCTCGGCACATAAATAATTTATTGCACCCCTCAAAATAAACCACAAGAAATTATTTTATCAAGGATTATTTTTTTTCTATTTTTCTCATTCGACATTTTTTCTCTGGATATTGGGTTAAAGGAATGTTACGAACAATTTTTATTTTTATTTATAACACATCCCCTATTGTATTTTATTAGCTAGTTGATGTGTAGGACCAGGGACGATGGAAACTAATTTTCCCATTAATTTAGTCTTCGGAGCAGTTATAATATTGACTATAAATAAATATTGGTGTTCCATTTCTAGACACCTGTCGGCGATGGTGGATAGTAATAATTTATAAATTGTCGAGTAATCAATTCACACCTACTAGAATTATAATATAATAATATAGATCCGTCAACGTTTTGCGGGCTGCCGTCGCCATTCATCTATGCATATATTAATTACAATGCGATAAGAGTCAAGTAGGTATACGTACCACCATATAAATTATTGGTCATTTACACAGTATTGCACGTTTCAATAATATTCATGAGATCTGCCCAACGACCGTTATTACCACGACTGCGATGGGGCACTATATAATAATAGGAACACGCACAGATTTGACCATAACTCAATCATTTTGGAAGGCTATACCAAAAACCCTTCAACGCCCGATCGCCACCATGATTGTTCAACAAACGATTATGATTATTTAAGTCCATTAAAGGTGTTACCCAAATAAATTATATCACCGGTAATACTGCCTGTGTACCGTCTATACAGCTCATCATATTGTATAATATCGTTTAATTGTTTTCTCGTTTAATTAGGTAAATAGGTATAGGACACGTATTCGACCAATTCAACGAATTTGGAACGAATAACTCAATTTTATTGAACCCTCGTTTGACTAATGTAAATTGTATACTTAATCAGTATTGCTATTAATTTCATTTACTATTTTGTGTAGTCCATAAAGGTTTTTGGGGTAGTCCATCCTCATAATAGTGATATATAAATGTATAAAAAATTGTCAATCGCTATTAATGTACAATAACTCACATAATCATTATTTTTACTATTTTGTAGGTAGTTTTATTTTCAACTATTTTTATCTATGATATATTATTGTTGTCTGCCTAACCTAACCTAAATTTACTTTTTCTATATTAATTCAACGATTTTATTCGATTCTAACTGAATATTGAATATTATTTAATACAGTATAATATATTATATAGGAACAAATAATACAGTTAACGCGTATACGACGTACATAGGCAATAATTATTAGGTACCTACTACCTATTCACTTGTCAACATGACATCTTGTAAACTATTTTATTTTTATGAACTCTATATTATTAACTTGTTAATTAATATATACAAATATCATCAATCATCGTATTCAAAAGGCAAATTCACAGTATTTTTGTTTTATTTCAATTTAAAATGCATATTTGATATTTGTAATTAACACTTAACTAGGTCAACCTAAAATATGTGCATATATGATATATAATATAGTATGTGCTTATTTAGAACGAAGAATCAACAGAATTGAGTTAAAAAGTATGAATATTAAAAGAGATAAGGTAGAATAATATTATGTTATATAACCATACAGGCTAAACAAATAAAATAAAATTATTGAGTCTTTTGTTGGAAATAGTTAATATATTTATTACTTAATATAAAATGAGTAAATATTAGTTAGATATTATGTTTCGTTTAGGCGCCTTAAAAATATAAAGCTAAAAATTTAAGTTCGACTAAATTTAATTGATATGTTGAAGTATCGTCGGGGGGACGGAATTCATGATAGTACCTATAGATATATATGTTAGTTAAGTGTCATATACGACCTTCGAAAAACGTTAACAAAACAGTATCTGTGTGTAAAATATGGTTTTATTATTTTTTTTTTTTTATCTAATAGCCCATTATAGTCTGATTTCTAAATGATTCTAACAAGATATCTATAAAAAAATCTTAAAACCATACATCTTGTTAGTCGTCTCTTAGGCTCTGGTTTCGTCACGTCTCTCACTCGCCGTTTCCCCTCCATTATAGTATCCAGTCCAAACTTCCAGTCACGTATCGAACATTAGGTGAGTATATCACAACAAAATCACAAACGCATTCATTGTGACCGCTGTAGTAACACAGTGATCCATAAACAAACGTATACGCAAATATATGATAATGTTTAGTATAGTAATTCGTAGTTATTAGATGACGTTGTTCGTAATGTGTTCTTTTGTTTTTTGTTTTTAGCGTTAACCCTTAGTACACAGCCCGGATCAGCTGATTGGGACCATCATGATTGTCAACATTCGTATTGGTCCGGTTGTACTTCTTTTAATTAACGTCATCCATAATGGTAAGTTTATTTATAGTTGTTATTTCTTGTACAGTTGTTAAGTTTGTCTATTTTAATTTGGCTTGACAGTCTACATAGAGTATTTTATAATTGTAATTTAGTATTGTACTTGGGTATTTAAGATATTTGTGAAACTATTTAAGTTATGCGAATTACCGGTTTTATTACTTGGGTGTGAAATATTATTTTTGCTTAGGATACAAACCAGTGCATATCATATTATATTAGATATGTTTTCAAGATCATGAAGTTTTGTATAAAAAATGTTCATGATTGGTTTTCGTTTTTTAATAACTAATCTGTTGACATTTCTCAAATTTTTTCAAAAAATAAATTTCTGAAATTCGACATTGTTAATCTATGGTGAAAATAAAATATCAAAGTCATTTAAGTTTTAATATACGTAAGTAAATGTTAATTGTTTGTTGATAATTAATAATTCTTTGAATTTATAAAATATATTATTACATTCATATTAAAATATATCGTGCCTAAGTCTCAATCGTTATCACTAAAACGGATAAAATAGTAAGCTCGATTTTAGTTGTAGTGTAAGTATAATAACATTAACATAAATTCCAAATAAATATTTTGTAAAATATATTTAAAGTTATAATCATTTTCTATAACGTATTATAGAAGAAAACTTTTCTTATTAAAATGTATTTTATAAATTATAATACCACTATTTAACTATTAATTAACAAATTATAATAATTCAGTTCTTTATTGACACCAGTAATAAAGAAGTCATATTTTATAGCGAATTTCTATACTTACCCTTACGTATAATATATTATAAAAAAATATGAAATAGTTGGACAAATTTGTATTGAATACAATTTATAGGTTATTTATTCCTATAAAATGTATAATAAAATTCAAATAAATATGAATCTTAAATTGAAAAATATATTGTACTTCATTAATAATATATTAAAATAAAAATAATTTAATACCTATACTAAGTTTGTATACAATTATTATTATTATTTTTTTTTTGATACCTAAGACACACATTTTTAGTGGTGTTAAGAATATCAATTTATAAATTTTCAAATGATAATAAATTGGACAGTAAATTATTTTATTGATTGATCAATAATGAATTTTAAGTCGATTTTATATATCTATTTTAATTATGTTAAATGTAAACATGTGTAAACATTTAAGAAACGTATGAACAAACAAATCAATAAACCGAAACTGCCCTATTATAAAAAAGATTATGTATTTGATTATATTGTTTAAGATTAGCTTACCTATCATATTTACGTACCTTAGTCCTTAATGTACCAAAATATTCATTTTCTTTACGCGTTACACCATTAAATGTTAAATCATATTAGCTTATCATTTTAAAAATAGAACTTTACATATTATTCTTTATTAACATTTTGGAACACCGGTTAAAATAATTAACTTGTTAATATTTCCTTGATTATATTGGCTACTGCTGTGGTTTAAAATCTGTTCACAGAAAGCTAAAGTAATGATTCAATTATTTGATTTATTACTTACGAGATACGTAAAATATGTTAAGTAATTTTATGAATAATAAACTATAATATTATTGCTTAACTATTAAAGTATTAATTTATGTATTTTCATTTTATACTATTGTGATTGACAGTTTAAAATATTTCGTTTAAAATGCACATACCAATTTCAATTTAAATTTCAATCGCAATTTGTTAGTCTTCAGACATCGTCGACTTGTGAGTGCTCTTGTTTATGTCATTATTTTTGTTTTTATGGCGCCATTAAGGAATTTAATATTGTGTTTTTCCATAAAATTTTTTCAGTATGGTATTTTTTATCTCTGAAGAAACACTACTTTTATTTTACTAATTATTATTATAGTGTATGTAATAATCGCTTTGCTAATCATTGTTTCATCTTCACATGCCTATTTTAAAACGTGTTAATTTGAAATGACTCTGACGACACTGCTGCAGGCCTTATAATATTTTTCACTCGAGAAATACGACTGAATAATTTATTGAAGACGTATAATTATTCTTAATTCCAATGAAACTTCGATTGCAAACTATATTATGAACGTTAGCGCATAATATTAATCCGACAAATTGGACGATTAAAATATGCATATTAAGGAAATCAATATTTCTCATAATATAAGGAGTCACGTAGATTAATATTAAACGCCACTAGTTGAATTATTCGGAACGCATCAAAGACATTTATCAAATTATTATACAGACATACATAGGTATAGTGAGTTAAAATCAATAGTAAGTTAATGTATTTTGCGTTTTCTCTCTTTTGCCGGAGATAAGACATAAGTATTCTATATATGCGCTGTCCGCCGCCTATAGTTATTCTCATTTGATATTTCGTACTTTGCTCGCCGTTGTCGACCGATCTGACATTTTGACCCGATCGTTGTCTGCACTTGTCGACTTGTCATCGTCTTCACGTTTCAGATCCGAATCAATAACGAATCGGAAGTCTGAGTCCGGCGGAACAATAGTCGTCAAAACGGTGATCCGCTTAGCACGGCTGCAGCAGTGTCGCGCTTGTAGGTGGTAAAATGGTTTTTAATTTTAATGTTTAACGGCCGTTAAGCGAGATAGGGTTTAAATTTATGGAGTTTTAACGCGGTCAATGGTGCCCTCTTTCGCGGGCTCTGGGAGTGGGTCCAAAAACGGCGAACAATTAATACTTGCCATTCCTTTTAAAAGGGCGGGCGCCACCACTAGATTTTTGCTTTTTTCCTTTGAATTCGGCGTGAAATGTCTGTGCGGGATTCGGCGCGCCGCACCACTGTCCCGCGGGGGTATGGCGCTGGAGCCAGATTAATGTGAACTTAATGTCTTGTATAGTAATTAGATGGGACGCACTAATGGCAAATCAAACGTCCGCTGTATATAGTGTATTGTGTATGTATATATAATATATATAACGTATAATTCACTGTCTGGCGATAGTGGTCCGCACGTCACTGTACAGTGACTATAGCATAAATTTTTTTTTCTTTCTAAACATACGTTTTTCGACTTTCCTTGTCATTCGCCGCGCGCCGTTTTTAATGTGCAGCCTCTGCAGTGACTGTTAATGTAGTTCACGATTATCGCTGCGATTTACATTTTTTTTTCGCTCCAACGCCGTCTATAGACCGAAAATGAACTCTTAATGGGCACGTGTTTGTGTCACAAATTAGCGCAAACATTAATAACAACCTAAATGTTAATTTACATAAGCCCATTGTTTCGTATTTTATTTTATAGGCGCAGATACTTAAACGAAAATTGAATACTACCGTTTTCAACTATATACGAGTGTGATTGTGATATCTGCACATTTTACATTACATTATTAATTACAAAAAGTAACACAATCCATTTTACACTCGTATTGTACCTATCTATATAATTTAATATAACCATTAACCATACATAATATTATTTACTTATCAGCAAACATTGGCTATATTACCTATATACATTTATGGCTTAGGTATAAGTATTGATTTCATATGAGCGGATTGTAATTAAATTAAGAAAAAAATTAATACCTACTGTTTTATTAATGGAGTTCAACTTATAATAAAGAACGAGTTAACTAATAAATTACGAATAAAATATTACATTATTATGATATTATATCGTTAAAATGTAAATATGATTTTATTTTATGATTTGACATTGACCGACGACCGTAGATAATAATAATTATTAGGCACGTATAGTACGTTTTCTTCAGAAAAAGTAAGTAAGTGTACCTAACTTATGAACATACTTACAATGTGATGCATATCATTTAATTTGTATAACATTTACATGTAATAAATAATATTGAGAAGTAACTATACGTCTATATCTAGATGGAAATCTCATTTTTCATTGTAAAATGTACCAAATTAATGTTTTTAATTTACAAATATCTACATTTCGCTTTTTTTTTTGAATACAATTTAATTACCTATTTATGTCTACCCAATACCCATAATTTATACGATAAATTATAATATTTTATAAGATACTTATTATATGTATATATCGAATTGCAGTTAGTTAATTAACTTTGTTATATACTATGTACAACTTACTCTGTATAAAACATAATATCTGTAGTTAAAATATCAAATTCTAAAAAACGTGCATTGTTCTTGACTTCTTGTGCAGCGTATATAATGACAGGAAGAGTAGTTAAAGAATAACTACGGAGGATAACAACATTGTTGCTTTGTTTTAATTGTTTTGTAAATGAAATGTATTGTCATAGGAAAACATTGAGTTTTCATGTGGTATTTTTAAACACATTTTAAAGCAATTATATAGACAATTTTATAATACTAGATTTTTTATAACTATTCAGCTAACAAAGTTAAATACATGACAATACAAGAGTTATTAAAAAAGCTTAAATTACATAACAATTTAAATTGGCTTTAATCATTAAAAAAAATAAAAAATAAAAAGTTATTATGCATTTATGCATTAGTTTTCAGTATTCATTTTATATACCTATATTCCAAATATAAATATTTATACTTGGAATATATTAATTATACTTGAAATATAATATTATACAGGTTGGTAATTATAATAACTATTATAAAAACTCATAATTACCTAACAAGTTGTTTGTTTTTTATTGTTTTAAATTCATTAAAATTATATCTTATATTATCATCAATGTTTACTTATAATGTTTTCAGTGTTGATTGTTCATTATTATTCTTATTATTTTTTTGATCGATAAAACTTGATATTTTTCTTTTATTATTTACCATTAATACGAGAATATGTTTGAACATAATATCGTTCATGGTGAAAAATATGAATAACTGTATACTAGATACTCAGGAAAACAACGCACACATCAAAAAATAATAGCTTATTCACTTCACTCTAAAATGTATGCATTTTACTATTTCAACGTGTCTTGTAGCACGCGTGCCTCTTCATTCGGTCAATTTACGTCAGAGTGTGTTTCTTTTCGTGAGCCACCGCTGTCGTGTTATTTATACGAATAGTTTTTTCCATTTTTTTTTTTTATTATTGTGTCCTTTTACTATTTTTCCAATGACACTAAAATATGTATTAGTCCGTGTACTTCTGAAGGCCGCGCGTTTTATTACTGTGCCGCAGTGTCGTTCCGGCTGTTGAAGACTGTAGCCGCTAAATGGGACAACGTCCCCATGATTTTACAGTTGACACGGTTACGGGCAATGAGTTATGCCTATATGAAATATATATATTTACCATATTAGAGATAAGTGAGAATCAAAGAACAAATCGTTCTGATGGCCAACACGTTGACTTGTGGTTGCACATTTTTATGCGCACCTGATACCAGTTAAGATATAGTTAATAGGTAAGGCGTAGGTGGACATTTTCACTATTACCACCGACGGTGGTTTTCGTTTTTGTTTTATCTGTTTATTTTTTTTTAACTGTGAGGTCACAATAGTATTATAATACTAACCTATACGCGGCTATATTATAATGAAAACTAGCGATTAGATAAACTGTATCTATATCGCATTATTTTTTATGTTTCGATTGGTAATCTACATCAATTGAACGTAATATGACTTTAACCGGTGCTGTAAGCATAAATAAATCATGATATAGAAAAATTAAATATCAATTAGATGTAGTGTCAATATAAATGATGGTATAGTCCGCATATTTATAAATAATAATCTAGAACAAAATATACCTATATTAGTTGATTTTTTCAATTAAGGATATATGTATTTTTCTTATCAAGTGTGTGAAATCTATCAGTTTTTTCTCTTTTACATCCCTTTATCCTCCAATAATTAGCGATTCTCATTTGACATCGTTTAAATTATAATATATCATATGTTATATTATTCCATAACTTTCAGTTCTATTAAGTATTACAATGAAATCCTCAATACTTTTGTTTATTTTAGGTATAAATGGATTCTTTTAGTAAAAACATAACAAGTTTGATCCACATAACCTAAATTTTAAAATAAAAATGTATTATCTGTAAAATTATAATTTATAACATGGTCTGTATTTTTTTTATGAATAAATTATTTGTTTCGAATTTATGGTACTATTATAGATAAATACTTTTAAAATTTTAAAAAATTTAACAAAAAGAAATAAAACGACATAATTAACTTTGCTACCTGGTAAGTACTTACCTAAGCTATAAATCATAATATTATATAGGTAACCTACCTACCTATTAACCTTAATCTAAAATTACATTTGAAATAAAAAACAAGTTAGTATTTAAAACACTAATAAAAAGTGTACATTTTTCTGATAAAAATTATTATTTATCGATAATTAAATAGTACATTTTAACATTAAAGTTAGGTTGTGCCAATATAGTAATTCGAGTTAGTTTATATCCAATATGTACTCGACACTTTTAATAGGTTATTAACTATAGTTTGATTACTTAGAATTAGGACCGTTTTATAATTTTATAAAATAAATATTTAATCAAATAATGAGTTACTTATGGTAATAAATTATGGCAATGTGGTTTTTACTAAGTAACTATTAAAGCATTATGTATTTAAAACATAAAGTAAAGAGTAAAGTTGGTCAAAACTAAAAACCTTTTTGGAACAAATATATATAAAAATATACATAAGCACCTACATTATATATAAAATCCAACTTATAGGAACCTAAGACTACAATGTAACGATAGTATAATATGCTAAAAAATCTATTTAAATCTATTTGATGTCCATTCATAATGCATTCACCTCAATACATCATTAAATAATAATCCTACCTATTTTTATCTTTTATATTTTATCAAAATAGTGGTAAATCGAAAATGTAAACGTTATTAGTAAACATAAAAGAAAATGTTAGAAAATTATAATTTTTTTTGGAGAAGATAAACCATTTTTTTCTCAGTTTGAATAATTCATTATTTGTATATAATGTTTTCTTAAAAATCTTTCTTCTATTTGTCTGTATAGTGTATGAGATTTGTATTAATCAAACACATTATACACTCATCAAGAACGCATTGTTCTATTTTCAATAACATGATGCTATGTCTTTAAAACTCAATACATAATTAGGCTTGGAGTATCACAAAGAATGACCTAAAAACAACTGTTCAACTTAATTAATTCTTCTCTATTATAAGTAAAAAACAATAAAAGCGTGTTCATATAAATTTAAATTAAATATATACATAACATTTTCATTTCAAATTTGTTCTCTTATGTTGTATGCTAACTGCACAAATAAATAAATTAACTACCTATTTTGATTTAATAAGCAATTTAGATAATGTATTCATTGTGAAGTATTTATCTATTCAACTAGAATTTTGTCAATAACTAAAATATAAAATATATGATAAATTATTTTCTTACAAAATATATGCACACTAAATATTTTTATGGTAATATAATACAAATCTAAACTAACATTGACAAAAGTTAAGAAGTATAATAACATTTATAACTATAATAATTATTAATTATAAACGAGTATTATATATATATATATATATTGGATATATTATTATAACTACCTATATTTCAATTTTTTCTATCTTACTTATTCAAGTACGAAGTTGGAGAGTGTTTCAGTCATGAAGTGTCAGTCACTATAAGGAGTATTCGGTTTTTATAATAACGTAAAAATTATTTTTTGCAGTATAATAATTTCACCAACCCGACACTTTTTCGAACAATGATTTCTGAAGTATACCTCTAGTGGATTACAAGTGGAAGGGATTTCTTTTCCTTTAACAGTATGAAAATAATTTTCAAAAGAACCATGTTTCATCTTTCAAGTACTGTTTCATGTGTTTTTTCAGATTCGAGTAGTTTTTTTTTGATAAAATAATATATTCTATCTTATAGTTACAAATAAAGGTCATCGTATAATTAAAAATGAAACAAAGTTTAGAGTTTTAGTAAAAAGTGCTTTAAGTGCTATACTTCTATGAAGATTAGGGATTTAATTTTTTAATTTAAATATTTGTAATACTTCTTGGTACACCCTTGGTAAATAGGATATTTTAGTTTTTATAAATCACAACTATTTCAGTAATGTTATAGTGGGAATTTTAATGTACGTTCCATGCACCTATTATCTATGAGTACAAGTAATATATTAAAATATATTGTATACGTTGTAATTTAATAGGTTGGCACATTTAGAGTATTAAGTCTAATTTTTACATTTAACTAATTGCTGATCCATCGTTAATTATAAAGTATAGTATTTCAAAGAGTGTACAATACTCATGTGTTGTGTATTCCACTAGTTTATCTGTTCACATCGACACCTGCGAATGACGTTGTACTTTTCGAATACCTACCTACTCACTTCAGTCCTCCGATGTTTTGTTGTGCAATGTTATTTATTGATATAAAAGATACAGCAGTGTGGCTAGAACGTGAAGATTTACGAGTGGATGTGACCCAGGTGCCTTATGGATGGTACTGTTCACGGTCTCTGTCAGTAGTATTTTATAGAGTAAACACTCGTGTTTTGCTTTAAATTTTCAGCAAAAATGTTTATACTTAGTTTATACATTTTTTCACGCTTATTGTTTAGGCAAATAGACGGTAAAGTTTGACACAATTCCCCATGTTTCTGGGAATATAAATCTAATACTATCTAATTTATTGTTTTTATTTTTTTTCTGCAGCAAATGTTTGTAACACCATATTGTTATTCTTTTAAAATTAAAGTAGGTTTGTTTGAAAGCAATACAATTCATTAATCCCTCGTAAAGTTGTTTTATTTGAACATTTAAGTTTTACTACAGTATTTTATTATCGGACAGTATGTATGAAATATTGTGTTTTTCGAAACCAAAAATGCACGTCACAAAAATAATTTCATGTCCATGTTACTATTATTGTAAGGTTCGTACAGTATGTCTTAACTTTCAATTGTATAAGTCTACACAGTGATAGATGGATTTGAACCGTACTGGTTGAACGATTTTGTTTTCTATGGACTTGATCATTGTCTAGTGTAAATTGTCTTTAAGATGTATCTTTTAGATAACAAATATGTGAATATTATATTGAAACAACCCATACATGGTTAGCCAATACTTAGTAATAATTCCTCTTTTGTTCTCCATTTACCCAATCAATACTACGCGAATTAGGGCGATTGATGTTTTACATGTAGACGTATGTCACGAAGGACGTCATGTGCTGACTGTTGTAATACTATGACGTGTGTGATGCTTTTGAACTTTGACCTAATTCCACATAGTATTGATAAAATCACGAACCCCCCAATGATGTTTACAATTGGATAATAGGAGTAGATTAATAAGTTGAAGGTTGTCTTCAATTAATTATTGACCTACATATTGAAACTTAAGTTATACTTTTTATTGTTTTTAGTGCAACTGTTGGATACTGCCGAATTGCCGGTCATGCAAGAACCCACTGCAAAACCTATACATTCCAAAGAAGGTGACTCGGCTCTTATGACATGTGTTGTAAGAAATTTAGGAGACCACACTGTATTGTGGAAAACCGAAAATAAAGATAGACAAGGATTGAAGGTTTTGACTGCAGCGGAATCTAGAATAACTGCTGACAGAAGGTTCGAGGTTTTACACGATAAAGGTAAGAGGATATTTTATGCTAAGTAATTTTGAGTTGGTACTTATTTTTTGGTATTTTTTTAAACGATAAAGAATAGTTATAAAAATGTGTATTTTGTTTAGTTTGTTTGAGCCTTTATTGTGGGTTCATAATATTATATTCGATTCACTTTATCCCTAAATATTCTCAAAAACGTATTTAGAAATCCTTCTGTGACTGTTGACAAAATAAATTTGTTCAAACATACGTAAACTGAACGGTAATACAATACCTATATACCTAATATACCTAACAGTTTGCATACATATTTTATACCTATAGAATTGTATCGATTAAAACACATACTTGAAAAGGGTCGTGATAGTAATTGCACACTCTCAAGAGATCGATAAATTCGCTTATTTATTCAAAAAACTTTTGTGGGTTTCGGAAAAAAATAAATAAAAATGTACATATATCCTTGAAGGAGTATAGTTAAAAAACACCTTAACTGAATCGATTAGACTCTTTTTTTCCAAAGAGTTATTTAATCATGTTTTGATAGGGAATTTCTATTCTGAAACGGTAGTAGTAGGATAAAATAAAACGAAAGAAGAGAAATAAAGTTCTCCCGCAGAAAAATACTCGTGGAAAACTTTTTTTATAACCCTAAAAACTTTACACTGTCCGTGAAGATTTTTGATCGCATCAAGACTTAAGTTTGCCACCAACAAATAAACCTTTAATATAATAAGTATGCCAGTTGGCAGTTTGGTGAAGTTTTGGTAAATTACTTTCACAATTCATGTTTGGAATCTTAAATAATTATCGAATTAACCACTAGAAACCAAGAAGAACACACTAATACATATGAATTGCATACATATAATTTCTTAGGTTCTACTTCAAGATGTAAATTATGTTCTCGGTGAAAAACTGTTGATTTACGTCAGATCAAATTGTAACATTTTTAAATATTTTATATGGATAGAACCCGTGAACAGCAGTAATTAGTGGTACCAGACTAATATGTTATATATATTGATAAACATTACCTAAGCTATACCAATATACATGTAAAAGTGGCCAGGTGTGGCGCGGTGGTTGGTTTCAGTCACAAACCATGTTCTGAAGTCAATTATCAGCCGGTGCCATTATAGTTCTCGGATGTGTGACTATCCGGGTTCTAGTGACAAATCCTCGAATATATACACACGTGTTCTACCCTATCCCACAGTTAAAAAAACTTAATAAAAATAATCACCGAATGGCCATTATTGCCGCGGATTAATTCCAAAAAAAAAAAATTTAATATTTTCCAAATACCAGTTTGAGTCTTTTTATTTTAAACTGTAAAAACAAATAAAATTAGAAATATAATATTATCTAGAAAAGAAATTTAAAAAAGTATTATATTTGTTGTGGTTGAATTGATTTCGTTCGGATTTCCTTTAGTTGATCGTTTAGTTAAACAGTTGAACCTTGTGTTTGAATTTGTAAACGAATTTATCATCTGTTGTTTATATGGCATAAAAAATGTTAAATTGTTTATCTTTAAGTAAACCAAGTCTAGATAACTTAAAATCGATAAATACTTATTTATATTTAACTGACTTAACGATGTATATATTTCGGAACCAATATAAAATAAGATTGTTACAATATAAATCATATACATTTTTCTGCCATTTTCGTATTGTATTATTCATAACAATTGTCTATGCCTAAATTATGTATCATTTAATTTTTATTTATATGACTATGAAATGGTGTAGTGAACTTTTGGGAAACTAATAATATTAACGTTATAATAGAAATAAATAAAAAATGTATAATAACAACTAAAACGTTTACGGAAACAACAAAAAAGATGACTCCTTAAATAACTTCTTCGTATGTTTGTAGTTTGTTTCATAATATTATTAACTTACACAGTTATTGAGCATTTCATTGTACCTACAAATTGTTTCAGCTTTTTATTTAACAATTTCTAAAAATCCTACCTATAGCATCTTTAGTATTAAATTAAACTAAAACTTTGGAATCAATATATAAAATGTAAAACATGTACGTACCTATTAAGTTTACTGTAACAAGTTAACACTAAAAGATAAACATAATTTTGATATGGGTATATTTAACTTATACATTTTTTGAATATTTAAATTTAAATTTACATTATTCCTGTAAGGTATTTTTCATAATATTAGAAAAATAATTATAAGAAAACAAGGGTTTAGGACTTATAAAAATACATTTAATTTAAAACAAAAAGTAGGTGAATTGCACAATAACTAGACCATATTACCACCGTATAGTTAATAGTTATAGGTCTTCGCACTAGAATAAAACAACACGTGCTTAATTAATTTTTGGAAATATTTGTTGTTTGTTTAAATTGTTTTGATTCAAAAAATTCAAACAAAAATAAAGAAACGTTTTTATCACAATAAACACTGACTTGACGTTGAGGATTAGCATTGTTCGGCCCTAACGGCTAACGCAATATAAACTCAATAAAGTTTCATTACGTATCCCGTGGTGTTTAAAATGTCTTTGTTGTTAATGGTGCAGTAAATTCAAAATTTACACTGCAGGAAATTCACAGTCCCGTCAATTTCTGTATAAGAACTTTTGGTAATTTGTTAAACGTGGTATACACATTTAGGCAAATCCCTAGATTATGAATAATTAATATTCTCGCCTTTCCGTAGCAGATAAGGGTCCTGGAGAAAACTCTCGCGGGTGTGAACGTAGGGTAGTTGGGAAAAGGGTGGGCGATATAAATTTAAGGATTGAAGGGAGGTAATACAGTTCAGAATATACAAAACTACCAAAATAATTATTACGAATTATGTCCAGATCGTTTTAGTAGTTTGTTCGATAGGTCTTCAGCAAGACCAATGTAAATTGATCATTAAGCAATAAACGAGTAAGCAATAAATTTTAATAAATTTTGAAATTCAATTATGACTTAGTCAGTGCGGTGCGTTTGAATTGTAAAGAAATTTAACTTAGAAGTTTCTTGATAATAATTTAATGGTCTTAACATAAAGTTTTAATACTAACCAATGAATAAATAATGGCATTTATGACGAAAAATTGTAAAATGTGATGGACGATTAGACATCCTTATAATACAATTACTTTTGTGTGAATGAATCTTTTATCGTAAATATAGCATACAATACTTGTTATATAAGGGTAGCATTAACAGTTATTATTTCAGTTAAATGGGTTTCATATTATGGTACTTATATATATAAAAGTTTTTAATGATTTTTTGTATACCATATATAGATTTATATTCTAATTGTATCTATTGTATTTTACTTCACTTATATTAAAACCTAACTAGATATTTCAAAAGTCAGTTAAATTATTAAAAAATAATGTAAGACTTTGAAAAATGTCTGTAAAATTGTTTTCATTGAAATTTATGGTGCTATAGAAAAATTGTATTATTTTGTACTCATTCAATATCACTGAAATTAAAAACTATTATTTAAAAAGTGCCTACATTATACAATTAATTAAACAATAATAATTATATTATGATATATTATGGAGAAATATAATATCATAATTGTACGATCGAGGTGATTACGTTATCTATAATTTATTATATTTTGATGTAAAGATGTGTTACTCTAATATGGCATGTCTTGATGGCATATCGTGTTTAAATTTAGTGTGAAGACTGACGAGATGCATTAAAAATTAAAACATCTATATATAAATTGTATAAAATATTCACCTATATCTTAATAAGAACGATAAAAGTAAATCATAACCTTATTTGTTGACACAATTATGTATGGAGTGTATAACTTTTTATGTCATAAATCGATATGTTATACGTTTTTCATAGATCATATTATTACTCGTATGACTCACTTGTATTAGAGGGTAAGTGACTTTTTGATTTCAATATATTTTATCCAATACAATATTATAAACGATTCTGTCAAAATTATTTGACGTATATCTCGAGTAGATTCAAGTACCATTTTGATGTCGTTATTCACAACATATTTTGTAATAAAAGCGAAATAAAAAATTATACAATTTATTGGAATTTCATGTCGTATCTGGTCTTGACTACGGATTTTTTAGAATTATGCTCTTAACCCTACAAGTATGAATGGGTTTATTTTTTTCGAAAAACCTTCGTCAACACACTTACAATCACGATGTATTTTTATGTATTATATTATAATATATATTGTGTTCTGTTCATACTTCGTATTCAATTATTTTTTTCGATTTACAGGCGGTGACGTATGGGTATTGTCCATCAAAAACGTCAAGTTTAACGACTCTGGGTTATATGCATGTGAAGTTAATAGCGACCCCGTAGTTAGGTCGTTCCACTCGCTTTCAGGTAAGTTGAAAGATAATAATTATACAACATCGTTTGAATACGCCAACGATATTATATGGCTCTCAATGACACTAATATAAATATTAAAAATCGATTAACTAGTGTTGTCTGGTAACCTGGAACCACCGCCATTTGAGAATGGTACTGCTGCGTATTACGGCAAAGAAGACGAATCCGAACCGATTGACATTAAAAATCACAACTACACGGACTGCTGCGTAGCGAGAAACGTGAGCTCGGGTTGTCTGGGCTTTTGCAACATACAAAGCATATTGGATGGCACCACTGGACAGGACCCGGAAAACTGCGAACCGGACTTCAAGTCCATTGTGAAATGCATGGCAGGTTAGCACATCGAATTTCCTCCACTATTTTTTTTTTCATCTCATTTTCTCTCTCTTTCTCTATAACTCAGTCGGGAGGTAGACAGTTTTTATTATTATTATTATTTTCGTTACAGACGGTAGAAATCATGTCCCTTGTTGTGTGCAAGAAGGTATTCCAGACATATGCCAAGATGTTTGCCAAGGGGAGTACACCCCAATCACGGATAATATAAAAACCATGGTCTCGTGTTCTCCGTATACTGAACAGACATTGGCATGCATCGTAGAGGGGATAGGTAAACATTATTGATTGACGTAAAAGCTACACACGGAAAAGACTTAATGTGTATAAATATATTATATATAAAAAAAATAACGGATCGGCGACTTTACTTTTGTTGTGTGTTTATCATATTATATGATAAGTACACAGCATTCAATGATGCAAAAAAAAAAAAAATAAAAAAATATCGTATTACATATAGACGTTACTGTGCATTTTAGAAATTCTGCCGAGTCAACCCGAAGATGTGCAAGTGGATGTAAACAGCAGCTCTATGGTATTCGTGACATGGGACAAACCGTCAGCCAACTCAGCATCGGTCAAAGGGTACGTAGTCAATGTGACCATGCTCAGGTCGTTTGACGGCATGAAAACGTTTCCGGATAACGACGGCAACAGCCAATCAATTGTCACGCCCCACAGCATCCAAGTCAAGGTATATTATATTATATAATAAGCATATTAATATGATACAATTACGTCCGCGAGCAAAAAAACATATATACCGTGCAATTTTTGATTATTAATTTACTCATTTCTCGTGGAAAATTGTATATTGCAGCTCACGTATAATAACGGTCCCTATATGTTTATGTGTTTTCATAATTCAAAACGTGTACTGTAGTTGTAATACCCTAGGGTTCTCGTGTGTGTGTATAAAGGGTCTGAGGATAAATTATTTTTTGGTTACCCTACTCTTCGTGACTCTCCACTTACTCCCTCTTACTTTATTTCTAGACATTTTAGGTAACTTCGTAAGTGCTCCAACCCACGCGATTACCTACAATAAATGGCAAGCGTGCATACTGTTTACCATTTATGACTATTATATCACCCTAACCTGTTTCAAATAACATAAAAAAAAAAAAATAATAATAATAATAATATAACTAACAAATAAGTAAAACAAGTCTGAAACGTTCGAATGCATGAACGGTAATGTATTCACATAGCCTACGTAGACTAATGGATCGATATTTTTAAATTATTCTGAACGTACTTTGGGGACGCCGGAGTTTAAGGAACGTTATACGAAAACGTCACGAATTTCGAAGTCCCTCGCGTGATCTTAACATTATATAGTAGACGCCATAGCCCCTGTCTTAGAAAGAAACTGTCATAATATCTTTATTTTAAGACCTATACCAAAGATATTTCTTGATTAATATATTCCTACATTCAATTGATTTTTTTCAAACTGATTAGGCGTAGGTACATCAACAATCGTCAATATATGATAATATAACATGAGTATATCAAAACTGTTACGATTTCATTCCATTTATTTTTGTTCCTACTATTATGTATTTACTTAAAAGCCAATTGAAATGTAACTAAATTAAGGGATTTAAAATATATATCCAATAAATACATTTTAATAGTAGAAACTAGAAATACAAATAATATAAATATTATAAGAATATCATTGTTTTGATCCAATAAGCGCCATTAGAACTTCTTTTTTTAAGGACAAAGCTGGAGTGATATAAGATACCTGTAGTCATTTTTTCACCTATTTTAACCACTAGACACTAGTACAATATGTTGTGTTTTTCTTTGTTTGATATAAAATAATATAATCTATATTAATAAAAGGCAATATTTGTATTTGTGAAAGCGATCCATAGCCAAGTCTATCACTCTCATGGATCTGAAATTCGGTACAGTTATATGTAATTCTGTTTACATATAAGTATTTTATCCTACTCCAACCCCTGCCCTTAAAAAAGGTAGTCCTAGTTGTACTTACAGGATCAAAAAAAATGATTTAAAAGTTTAAAATATTGATGGTACTTTTATTTCTATTATTTAAATTTATTTATGGAAAACATACTTCCAAACCCTTAATTTTGTTACACTTTAATAGGATTTTGAGTAAACACAAGTCCTTTGTATGACATAGCATATTATATGGTATAAAATATAAGAAATTGAATATTTCCAAAATCATTGTTTTTGTTGAATATGTTTTTCTCAGAATTTAAAATGGAAAAAAATCGAAAATGTTTTATGTTATATTCTGAGTGAAAAATGTAATAAATTGGTTTTACAATGATGTTTGATTTTTTTCCTGTTGAAACTTTTTTGGATACCTATTAAAATAAATGTTAAGAAATTTAAACGCAGAATAGTTTTTTGTATGCGATGATTTTTCATTGGTATCAAATGTATATAATAATAATAATAATAAACCAGTAGGTACCGTTTGTGCATACATTATACATTGTGCCGATTTGAGCCCGAGGTCTGAGTATAGGCACCTACTCGAAAATCCGATATCTGTGTATTTTCCCGGATTGCTATAATACTGTTATACATATGTATGTATACTTTTATTATTAAATACAATTTTTCATTTACAATTTATTACAATGTGACATTAGTTATTAATATAGTTTGAATCCTAACGAAATTCATAAAAACAAAGATTATAAAATTTATTTTTGACACGGTTATTGTTCTGCATCTAGTATACCTACTTGATAATACATAATGTACCTGATTGTTTTTAATATATTTTTGTTTCTACAATAAGCAGTATTTATTTTCTATGATAAGTTGGTTTAATTCTTAACATGTTAATGTCTTGACCAGGTACCTGGATCAGAATACGAAGTCAAAATTGATAAGCTTATACCATTTACAATGTACGAAATAACAGTAGTGGCTGTCAATAAGCACGGTTCTAGTTTACCTTCAACAGCTATTCGTTCCCTTACGTTGAACAGTGATCAAAAAACATCACGTAGGACGAATACAGATAATTCAACGTTACCGCCATTGCCCGATATTCGATCATGTTGCATGAAAAAAGGCATTACACATTCAGCGTAAGTAAATTAATTGTATACAGTAATATAGGAGTGTTTCTTCTGTATTTGTCGTATCGTTATAATATTATATGATTGCGTTGTCAATAGCTTATTCAATTTTAAATACATTAAGTCGATTGATTGCAAACTGGTCGTCTGGAAATATTACATAGTATAATAAAGGAGTTAAAATTTCAACAAAAACGCTATAATAAATGTGTTTTCAGTCTCATTGCATTTCTGTAATACTCCTAAGGTGTTTTATTTTTCCATAGGTGTCTAGATAAATTATGTGACCCATCGCGCTCCGACGTAGCCGAGGTTACCGATTTAATGATATGTGCTCCGTGGGCTTCTCAGACATTCAGTTGCCTCACAAACGGTATAGATCACACCCCGTGTTGCCGAGCGAGAGGTTTGCCACCGTTATGTCAGAACTTGTGCGCTGGAAATCTGACTCAAATTGATTTTAGTTACTTCAAGTAAATTACGACCGATAGGACATAAATAAAACTGGATACGATTTTACATATTATATTTCAGATGTTTACGATTCATGGATGACTACACTAGCTGTCTCCTTCAAGGATATGGCATAGTCGCATCAGCTCCAAGACGTCTACGCGTTTCTAACGTTGACGTTAACTTTGCTTTATTCCATTGGGAACCACCAAAAGACTTGGCAGATACCGTAACACATTATAATGTGTTTTATAGACTGGTCGATGACGAATACGATTCCATAACTAATGTACATTCTCCATTTATTTTGGAGCATTTGAATGCTAATACATTATATGAAGTTTACGTGGAAGCTGTTAATGGCCACGGTGCTGGAGAGCCCTCGCAAAGGGTTGTTTTTTCAACTAAAAGCCAGGTATATTTTTATTCATATTACGTAGTAACAGGTAAACTAATATTTTATTCCCAAATCGGTGAGAGAGTATATTATTTACATCCTAGATGCTGTAATAAAACTTCTATAAAAGATCGTGTAATATTTTATTAACACCAAAACTTTCACATAAATAATATGGTCTTAAGAGCGTTATTATGAGCGCCTAGTATTTTGTGTCCTACACTGATAAAATTCTATACACATTTAGTGTCATCGGGGAAAACTTGTTGAAAATTTACCTGGAATGATTTCCACGTTTTTGAATAAAATAAAACGGGTTTACTATAACCTGATATTTATGAATATTTTCATATATTCTTAAGATCAAACAAAATGGAAAATATTTGAATTATTTTATGGATAAACTTACAACGAAATATGAAAATCAAGCGTTTTTAGATAAATAATAAAAAGTTGAGTATTCTGTAATTTTATATAAGTTAGCTATCTACTAAAGTACTAAGTCTTTCAATATATTTATGAAGACATTACACGTATATTTTCTTAGAGAAAAAAAATCATTTCACATTTATAATTTTTTTTATTCAGATTGTAACTATACATAAAAGTTAAAATTAGATCATACTTTCAATGCAGATTTAAACATTATTTATGTTTTTGCATAATTATTTTTTCAATATATTTTAAAGAAAAAATGGTATTATTTTTATATAATATGACATCATATAAATCGAATGTACCTATATATATTTATGTAAATTTATGAAAATAAAAAAAAATAGCGTTACTAAAGCAGAGAAAAACGTTTTTTCTATACCACTGTTGACAAATCTATTATCTGGAATGTTATCTATAGAAAAAGTACTTGGAATATTTTCTCAGCAAAAGTGGTAAATATTTTGACTGAAAATAAAAATCCTTCAGTTTCCATGAAGTGATTGCGTGAGCCGTGAACATTAAAACGTTAAAATAAATTATAAAATACGTTTGAAAAAACCCCGTCGATCGCCTCGCTGTACAGGAATATATAATACGAGGTTCGATAAAATAATATCGGGACTAAAATTATTTCTGCTCCAAAAAATAAACTTACTACGTATATACTCAAGTTGAATAAAAGTAAAGATAACACTCAGTTACGTTATTAAGCCACGAGTTAATATTTTATTTTGATAACGAACGACAATCCGTTGAAGTCGTATACTTTTGTTGTTCCTGTCGTTTTTGTTATGCAGAATAAACCAGAGCAGCGTGTTTGCATTAAGTTTTGTGTTAAATTCGGGAAACCAGCGACTGTAACTTTTTAAATGATTAAAAAAGCATTTGAAGAAATAAACAGATCTAAAATATTTGAATGGCACAAAAGGTTTTTAGAGGGTCTTGAAGCAGCTTGCGATAACTCCGTGCCGATCGAACATCAACTGAAAAATGTTGAAATTGTGTCAAAAGTTTCATAAATATGTTAACTGACGATTCATGCATGCCACGAGTCTGTGCAAAAATGGTTCCAAAATTGTTGTCTCAAGACCAAAAAACTCATCGGCTTTAAGTTTGGCCAAAGTCTGTAAAAACGAGCCCAAAATTACTCGGCGTTCATTAAAAGAGTTGATCTCGTGATCTTTTTTTATTTCCACAAACTAAAACCGATCACAAAGGACCAAGAACGAAACAGATAAAACAAATGCGGATCAACTCGAACAACTTAAAGTTGAAGGCTTCCAAGTTTCAACATCGTATCAAAAAGTAGCTAGATCGTTGGGATAAGTGCACAATATTAGGCTGTGAATACTTTGAAGGGAACTAATATTTAACATTTATTTGAAAAATAACAAATCCGGAAATAATTGTTCGATCACACCTCGTGTAATACATTGTCTAACATTCATGTGCTATTATAAACATAAAAAAAAATATCAAAGTATTATAATTTATTGTACCCGTGCTAGTCGCTATAAAATTGTTACAATGTTTTTTCGGGCAAAGGGCTATTTTTTCTGTTCAATCGTATTCATCGAAAACGTCTAGCCTGCCGGCGCCTAACCGATCCAAATAATCGTGTCCGATTTCAACCGCGGTCGCGTATTACGGCCACGTGACTCGTCTCGTTGGTTCCGCGACCGTGGGACCGTACCACACGGTATTATTATTTTTTCGTCGTCCCTGGAACAATAACAACGCCGTACAATATTTTCATATTTTCTTATAATATCATCACTGCGTAAAAACACGCGATAACGTTATTGTCATTATTGTTGTGTTGCCACAGATCGCCAACGACCGGGAGCTGACCACGTCGCCGTACAACCTGACCGACTGTTGCGTCAACATCAAGCTGCGGCAGATGTGCATGCCCCTGTGCTCGTTCGACGCCAACATGACGGACGTGAGGAGCCTCGCCCCTTTCTGCGGCGCCGAGCTGCACAAGCTGATCAAGTGCGGCGCGGGCGGACGCAACCACGGCGCCTGCTGCACCCGCCGCGGCGTGCCCGGCATCTGCACGCCGCTGTGTTCCGGCGTCGTGCCCGATTCGCTGTTGAGCGTGGCGGTCAACTGCGCCTCGTTCATCGGCAACGTCGTCCAGTGTTTCGAAGAAGGTCAGTTTCGTGTTATTACCTATTTATGTATACTTCCTCCAAAACACTTATACTTGCCTACCGGCTGATATCCAACCGCTGATGCAATTCCAAATATTATGTATAATGTAAGTGTAGTGACAAAGTGAATTTTTAAACGGAAACAAAAAAAAGATAAGAAAAAAAACGGGATAAAGATTGATGAACATAAAGACCAAATAATATGGGTATAATAAAACCAACGCATACAATCTAATAATACAATAATAATAACAAACACAGAGTTAAAATCCAATAGGTAAATCAATTTGGGTATCATTAGCTATAATATAATCATGTAGTTACATTTACTGCAGGCTGCAAGTACGTTCAGGGCATAATTATTAATTAGTTTTGAGTATTTGTATATAAAAAGTACTAGTAGATCAAGTGTATGGTATTCGGGGACGTGATAAGCAATTTAGTAATTCTGAACAGTCTATATGTATCCATTGACCAATCTACACGAGGATTTTAAAACAGTTGTAATATATCTCCCGAAAGCAAGACTACTCATATTAATTAGTGTGTACTGGGTAGGTATAACAAAGGCTTATGTATAGAGTAAATAAGGTTGACGTGGAATACCACATTTGTATGATATAAAACGAAGGAAACTATTTTGGATTGCTTCAAGGCATTGTATATGAATACGATACAGAGAGACTATAGAATTATATAGTTTATAACCAGTTAATATGTCACAACTACCAGCGAAAAGTACAACTTATTTTAGGCAACGGGGTTGGTAAAATCTTTACAGGTTCTAATAATGATTTCTGGAATCGATGAAAATTTTTTTTGAAATATTAAAATAAAGCTTATTGAAAGATAGAGTCAAATATTATACGCATAACACCTAAAACACAATTTTCAACAACCGGAAGAAGAAAAATATTGTCTGAATAATAGCTGTGGATACTACTAAAATGACATGACGTTGCACTCATCGATTTGTTTTAACAATAAATTGTGCTGTTTACACCAGGCTGATGAGAAATTTGAGAAATTTGAGAAATTTTGTAACAGGACTGTATATTATTCTGAGGATGATTTAAATAATGGTAACAATTTCCGAGAAGGCACCGAGAGCTTAGACAATGTACGATGAATATGTAAAATATTACGATGATGATAAGCCGTAAACGAAAACGAATATTTCGAGAGAAAAAACTCGCCGCGTCGAGTGTGTTACAATATAATATTTTTAACTTTTCCGCGGCAAAATGTATGCATGTTGTGTAGGTATAGTCGCCAGTCGGTTACCGCGTCGGGCGAAATAAAACATCGACGCCGATAAAGTTCGCTTTCATAATATATTTTACTACTAATGTGTTCGTCGGTAATTATTGTAATATCATAATGAGTAAGCACGACGTGTGCAGTTGTTTCGAGCACGACTTTTTCCATTTATATTTTCACAATCACTCGTCAAATTAATAATTAGTCTTGAAAATTACTCCCTTTAAATAGCACCCATGTTACATTTTTGTTATCCTTGAAAATGCTCAAACAATTTCTGACCAAAGCCCTTAGACAAATCACTAATGTAGGTAACCTGCTTTTTTTTTTTTACAACAATCCGGTATATACACATACAATAATAATAGGTAGGTATATACGTGTTTGTTGCGTGTGGCAATAACGTTTGAACACGATTACTCAGACTACTGCAGTGTTTTTTTAAAGCCATATTTTACCTAACCTATATAATATTATGTATGTTCCACAATTCTCCTGTCGTTTTACGCCATTGAATTTCCGTATTGCAATAAATTATTTTTACTATTCCAACGTAGTTATTATTTATTAATCTCTCCTTAATGTCACAATATTTTCGGTAGCGTTTAATTATACAAGAACATAAAACGTGAAAATGGCATATTTATAATTGCAACTACCTATATTCCGACTAGTATTTTTTTGTTCACTAGGTAGACTGTTGAATCTCTTTGATGGTCGCAATAATAAAACATATTATTTTAATTACTTTTTTTATGATTTGGCATTTAAACATAAATATTTAAATTTATCCATTGTTTAAAATATTATACTACCCATAAGTAAATATATGTCAAATAATTTCTCGAATGAATATATTATACGTTTTTCCCAATATACTAATGTGCATTATAAAAATTAATTTATGACATGCCTATTAAACCTTTATAGGTATGTTTATTTGGGTAATCAAAATATTAATTACCCATATTATTATAATTAAGTCGTATGATACTAAAAAACATAATAATTGACCAAATACAGTACATGTCACTTTTTACAACATTGATATTTAAATTATTATTTTCAAATGAGATTTGTATAATTTGCATATAATTTATCGTAGATATCTGACTCTGACATATTATTATATCAAATACGTATTCAAATTACTTAAATTTAATTTATAAATAATGAAAAAATTGTTTTAAAAAATAGCAAAATTAATGAAATTTGTATTCCTAAATTAGGTTAGGAAGTTTTTTTTATACTTTTATTCATATAAATCGCGTGTTTCAGTATTATTTTATGAACCATTATTATATCTTGAAAATCATAGACATTACATTTTTGATTCTAGATCATAGATATTATAAATGAATAAATTAAAAAAAAATTAGAACAGGAGTTGGACAAGTCACTGGGGTGGGTATCTTAATCATACATCATACATTATACTAGGAAAACGATTTTTTGTACATTTTTATGTATTAAAAATAGGTCAAAGTAAAAATGAAGTAATATTTATTTCTTATAAACAAAGTATTAAATTAATATAATTGTCAGAATTTTAAATTCTGAATTAAGGCAAACAACATTTAAAACTGGTGATTCGATTTTGTTGAAAATACACGCGCAATAAATACTATAGTTTTTATAATTTGAATCAATGTCGTATGTAACTATGTGAGTAGTGAGTTTGAAACTCCGAAAGCAACGACTTTATTGGACTACTTCCAAAACAAAAAATTTCTTTGGGACCTAAAGTTTATATTACATATTGATACTGTAACACATAAATTGACTAATTAATTCTAATTTTATAGTCTTTTTGTAATAAATTATTACCATTGCTAAATAAAATAAAACTTTATGTAAGACAAGTTTTTAACCTTTATTCGGGGGTTTTTTTTTGTTACGTATCGTTTTTTAACAAACTTGGTAGCAATGAGTTGACCACTAGTTATATTGTATTTACATGTTATTTTAACGATAGGTAAAATAGGTTACAATAATTATACTTCATTAAAAAAAAAAATTAAGTGAAAAAATGGTCGTTAGATTTAAATATTGCATTTTTTAAATTGTTTTAAATAAATCATTTGATTTTAAAAAAATTAAAAACTAAATTGTTTTGGTCTGGTTTTGTTTAAGGGATAAGTCGAGGTTTTCGGGTATGACGAGGTTGAGTTGGTCCTGGTGGCATCTTTAGTTAATTTAAAAATTTCAAGTCATGGACTACGAATAATATTTATTAAAAAAACATTGAGTTTTATAAATTGTATTCTACGTTTATAATATATGCAGAAGATGGTGAAAAAAATATTTTCCAGTTGGTTTTCTTTTTAATTTAATTTTTAGAATATACAAATAACAAGTTTTATATACAATTTAAATATCGATACCGTTAATTATGATAAGAATTTATATCTCATATCTTGTTCATACGATTGTGATGCTTTGTGGTGCTAACATAGACATACCAAGCTATCCATTATTTTTTGATAATATTTTTTAATTTGTTAGTAAAAATAATAATATTATAATATATTAATATCTTTATATATGTTTTAATAGTTATATAAATTAATGGTTTTACTCTATTTTGTATTTCACTATTATATTGACTATGTACACTATACTTTAATTACCTAAACCGACAAAGCATTAATTAAAACAATAAAATTTAAATCACTTAAAAATAATTTAAATTTAAAACATGTAACACAAAATAAAATTATGGACTCTCCGACTCTCCCGAAGTCAAATATTAATTCGTAGAGATTACTATTAGATTCCAAAATTATGCATCATACATTTTTAACTATTTGGAACTTCATAAAGGTATAGGTACCTATTAATAAAGCGTAGAATATAAATTGTCAGTATGTATTAAAATTTCGCATCAAAGTTGATAGTTGTAAAACTTTTTGTTTTTTTACAAAAACTTCCTTAGTTATCCCGGAAACTAAAAAGTTAACAATTTTGTTTATATTTTAAATAAAATGGATCTATTATACACAGTCTACTGAAGTCTGAATACCATCTGAAAATTATTTTTTCCCCCTTGTATTCTGCGTATTATTATAGTTTACCTATATATTATTATTTTTAAGCGTATAACGGGTAATCCATTGAACATAAGACACTCATTGTTTAAAAAAATAATAACATTTTTGAAAATATATTTTTTTATTTACCTAATTTTAAGTAGGTACCTAGTTAAAAAACAACATTTTTCTATAATAATATATTTTTATCGATATAATTTTGCACCACTGGGGGTATCATGTAAAATGTTGTTCCTCTACTCCACTCCACTAAAAATTAAATACTTATAAGTTATTTCTTATAAACTACTTGTCCGAAATTTGATTTTATAGATCGAAATAGGTGCCTACTTCAAATATATTTTGCTTAAGAATATTAAATTAAAACTGGTTGATGCTCATTTCAATTATCTAAATAAATCAAAAAAATTAAATAATAAGTTTTTTTTAGTGGAAACCTCTGGACGGTAATAGTTAAATAATATAATTCTATAAACAGATTAAAATGCATTTACTCCAATAAAAATCGTTTTAGGAAAATATATCAAAGTCTTAATTGTATGAATAATCATCATTATCTCTTATTTTTATATTCACCACTACAGTTTAAAACGACACATTACTTCTGCCGTAAGTTTTAAGTTATGACACGTTGATAGCTTAAAGATATCATCTGATCGTGCTCAATATATTATGAACTAATATTATATAGTGTTTGTGTTTTAAGTTCTAAGATGCTAAACAATAATTATTATGGGATATAGGTGTGTTTAAGTTGTAATTTCTTATAAATACAGCCAAACTTCTAAAGTATACAATATAATGTTAAATTTATATGAACGGTGATGTTCTATGTTCTGTTTGACATGACTTAAAATAATTACATTTTTGTATAGTAAATTGAATACGTATAAGTATTTGTAAGTACACATTTTATAATAGTTTTTAATTGCTTACATGGGTAGGAGAATACCTATTATATTATATGCGGTGAATTTTTCAAAAATTCCTTATGTAACATCTAGGCATGAACACTAATATTAAATAGTAATATAAATTAAACTCACAGGTACAGGCAAGTTACCAGGGCCAGTAGGAGACATGCACGCGGTGAAAATAACCAACAGCAGTGTTTCGTTGGTATGGAATCCTCCCAATGACAATAGTAACGTAACCAGTTTTGTAGTGCACTATCAAAAAGTCAATAACTCCACGGTGCACGAAAACACGATAAAACTAGATCAGGTATGAATTTTGTATTTTAATGTCTTAAACAACGTTTAATCAAATTTGTGAAGATATACTGATAGTGACGATTGGCTGTGCATTGAATAACGTGATATAACATATCCAATATTAGAATTACTATGTTTTTAATAAAAATCATAATAATATAAACGTGTTTTGTTAAGAACTGTTTATATTGCTGTGAAAGTTACGGTAAAAGCTGAAGAAATATAAAATGAATGGGAGAAAATATGAGATTGGAATATTTTTTAAGACGACTATGATATCTTGTTTGTTCGCAGCAAATGGAAGTCAATGAAAACTCAGTGGTATTGATAAAATTGGAGACTGGGAAACTCTACAAAGTTTTTGTCGTATCAAAAAATATACACGGTACCTCATTACCGTCATCTATACTCTTGCTCAATATCACCGAAACAGGTATGCAATAATTAAACACAATAACTTCGTGTATTTGTATTTACTAAAATTACCGACCTCACTATAGATTTGGATAGTAAGGGTGTCGTGGGCGTTACATCTCCACCACATTCATTGTCCGTTTCAGCTCACAGTGCCAACTACGTTACTATCACTTGGCAGCCACCCGAGTTTAGTCACGTGTCCGAAGAAATAACTTACAAGTAAGAATTTAATACTAGTAGATAGTGGTCATTTCGAGATGGACATTTTAGCACACGTATACCCGTTTACTTATGATTTTATTGGTTTAGTAACCGTCGATTTACAGAGAAGATAATATAAAGTTTCATGGTAATTTATGAAAAATACTTTTCCAAAGCAATAAAACAACCCATTCTTAATGTCCGTTGTTATTATGTGGGAAAACTGGGCTTAGAGGACTATCTGAATTTCCCATTTATGCTATATTTTATCAGGAAACGACCGTTTTCGAATACCCTACTAAATTATCGTCTTACAAGGTATGAGATAGGTAACCTCGATAACAAATTTTTGTGTAATTTCCAAGAATTGGCTTAGTTTCAAGCCTCTGCAAAAATTAAACTTAACAATTTTCGACATTTCGTTTTTTAAAAGCACATTGGTGATATTGAAAAAAAGCGTTAAACAATTTACTTTAATTCAATTCTTTACTATTATTATTACTACAATAAATACTTGTAGATTTGTTATTTCTAACAGCCGTGAACAATTGTAGTTTAAATAACGTTTTATTACAATTTTAATAATATAGAGGTGGATATTGTTTCTATATTATTGAAATGTGGAATGAAAACAAAATATAGTACCTACTTGGTGATAAAGTTAAATAAAAATGTTGCTAAACCAATACGAACCTATTTTTATAACTACATATTACAATTGTAAGACGATTAATTATTATAATGTATCAAATTATACTGTTATGCTTTATCGGTTAACAGAATAAATAGTATGATAGTGGGTATTTCTGGTCTTAGACGAATTTAATAAACTAAATATGCACAAAAAAATCCACGGTATACAAAATTTAAAACAACAATTTTCTCTAAAAAAAAAGGTGATGCTTATTTATATGTTTAGGTTGTATTGGAAATCAGTAGCGGAAACGGTATTCCATCAAATTGATGTAGCTGTGCCCGCGTACACCGTGGAAAATCTATCTCCAAACTCTCAGTACATCATTTACATAGTGGCCATGTCGAAGAATGGTAAAAGCTTGCCGTCAGAAACATTGATTGCGTGGACCGACCCCGCTTATCCAGCTTTCGTCGAGGTTTGTAGTATTTTACTGTATTATTATTTATTTTAGCCATTTTGTAAAATGATCAATGGAACGTAGTTATTATTTGAATTTCAATACGCTGAAACATAAAAGGTTAGGTAGTTTTTCTACACATTTGATAATTTTGTTTCATGTTATTAATTCAAAACAATATTTTAATAGAAATAACTTTAATATCGAAAAATATATTGTTGGTGTAGATATTTTATATATAGAATACTAATATGCTGGTCATAACTAGATAAACATTATACATGTCGTTTCGTATATTTGATATAATTCAAGATCAAAAACATTAATATGATTCCCTATTTATTCGATGGACAAAATAATAACTATAATTATAAAAAATATTTTACCTCGTTTGCACAAAATCCATCATCGGGTAAACGGATTGATAGTGATAGGGATCATATTTATTTAACGCTCCATGCCGTTGCGATTAAATAAATATATTTTTGCGATACACATACAATTAAGTAGGATGGAAATGGAATTGAGATACAAAATACAAATTTAAGTGTAAATTAACTTGCAAACGAAGCGAGGGTTTTTTAAGTTTTTTATTCAGTTTTATGAGCTGGTAAAAACTTTTACCCCATCTATGATAACTGAAATGACGCCACCGAGATGGTATTGACGTGTCTGTGTGTGTGTATGGACAAAAAAGTATTTCGTTAATAAACAAGCTATATTATTTATTCCAAGTTATTGTAACCGTTTAATGTAATATTTTCTTAAAACAGCCTCCAACAGTCCATCCAATAAACTTGGTAATGGAAGGCAGCAGCATGACCGTGCTGTGCATTGCCATGGGTACGCCATCACCCACCATATCACTGTACATATCTGGAAGATTAGTCAGACAAGAGACATCTAGACACATGGTGACCGTTATCCACAACGTTACACGAGACATGGATGAAATCTCGTGCTATGCAGATAATGGCTACGGTACGCCTATGCAATCATCGAGGAAAATCAGTATTAGCTGTAAGTAAAACTTTGAAAATAATAGTTTAGCAATTTGTTTCTTTTATAATATTTTTGTAGATACCTGACTCAGAATACCGCTAATATATTTATTATTATATATAATATACTATTAAAACCAAAAACGTATACCTATAGTATAAAAGTATAATACAGTTTTTTTTTTTATTCTCATATAGTATTCTAATTTCTTAACTATGTCTTATTGGCCTTATGTTTTTGATAAATTTCGGAATTTTAAGTATATCTAAAGACTAAAATATAGACACCTAGTATGTACATAACAATAAATTAACAGTTGTCAAACTAAACTAATTTTTATTTAATGATCAAAAAAATATTCTAAACATTCGCGAGAAGGCACTTAACCAAATTTCAATAAAAAAAAACTCGTAATATGATGACGTATAAGATATATTATTTTTGTTCTGTTCTTCGTTTTAACATCTTGTAAAACCAAATTTATTGTACTACATAGTTATAAGTTATGACAATTATAATGGTAAAACAATATAATATATTTAACCAACGGAACTAATGAATATTATACATTAAGTATACTTCTATGACTTTATAAAAAAAGACAACATTTTATGGTACACAATATTATTATTATGGACACATGATGATATATTATATAACTACATATTTGATATTTAATATTATTGAAAATAATACAATGAATACAATAAATAATAAAATACAAAATGTATGATTTTAATAGTCATAAATATTAATAACAACCAAACATAGTCCATCATTATTTTTGAATATAGGTTACACATGCATTTTGGTTTAGTAGTGCTATACTTTATATCTTAATAACAGTGTATTATAAAATATAATAACTTACCCCATATAATGAACTAATATTTATGGTACCACAAAATCGTATCATTTTAAAAGTATTTTCACAATTTATTCGTCTTACTATCAAAGAAATAAATGGTTTTGCATTTCTATAAAATATAATTAAAAATCTCGATTTTTGCTGGTTTCTTATACCTACTACAATTAATATGAAATGAACACACAATTAAGGTTATATTTATATAATGGTATGTAACACAAGTAACATAATCATATTATTTTTTTTTTTGATTGTTTTATTAAAAACTTTATTTATAAATATTTTAAATTACTTATTTCGAATTTTAGAAGAAGCACGTAATTACGTTTAGGTCATAATTAAACAGTTAAATATCATTAAAATTTAAAAGTACATCCGTTCAATTATTAAAACTATTGGAGTGCATTAAGCAGAATTCTGAGTATTTTGTAAATAAATAATGGTATATATAAAAGCTTTTGGATGATTTATGTAACCCCGTATGTCCAGTTATCTTAAAGAAAATATTTTTAGCAAAAAAAAGAAAATTAAGAAACTAGGTTTTAATGCAATAAATATACACAGATGTTGTAATTTTTGTCGGTGGTCTTAACACTGAAAATTATTTCGCATTTCTCTTTCTACACATGGGCATCAGATAACTATTATGTAGATTTGTATTCCTTTGTTGGATGTTGACAGTTTAGTTTAAAAAGAAAGCTTTGAAAAATCAACTCCACAATGTAATTTTCGTGAAACGAATTTTTTAAAAGAATTCTTTGAAGTTTTGTGGAATGTGAATAGCATGTATCTTAATATATTATATATTATTAATTTTTCTTCTATTTTCATTGAAGACGTGTAATATTTCAAAATTCCCAAATTTACAAAAACTTTCAGTTCGGTGTATATAATTTGCTAACTTTTCGATTGATGGTATATATTAAATAAACACGTGTGTGTGAATATAAAATAACGAATGAAGAAAAAGTTTAAGACGTTTATCCTATATATAAAATAACATAATATTTTATACTCATATATTAATATATAATATTGCTTTATATATGAAATAGAATTTAAGAAATCAAAAATTAATTGTAATAATTCAACGCTTGTTCGAGTGTCATGACACCATAACGGTAAACTATATTTAGAGATTTAATTACAATTCTCAGGATTCGTTATACAATTTCAAAGCACGTTTACAAACAGTTAAATTACTTACGAAGTTGTTGAAACTTGAAAGTTTTGGAAACATTATTCACATTGTTTTCTGATTTATCAAAGCTTTGGTTTTTACCTGACAGTATAAATACGCACCCAACATACGATATTTCAAAAAAGAAAGAGAGATTATTTCTTTTTTTCTTTCTAGTATTTCCGTGCCACAGCTTTAACACTCTCATCTTCGCTCCTAGAAGATGGATGTTTTATATGCAATATATTTCACACATACGGAAGACGAAACAAGACTAGGTCTAAAGTGAACTTGAATAATGGTTAAATAAATGTTTTTGATGGATGCATTATTCGATTAAATTTGTCTTGGGTTTAATTTTGCTCTTCGTGTAAGCAATTAGTAATAATTGTATACAATAGTTCTTTTATTTTATCTATGGATTTAAAATTTTTATCTATAGATAAATATTAAATTTTGTAGTGTGCTGTTTGATGAATGTATTATTTTATAGCAAGTCGCAAATAAAAAACACCATTAACGAAAATTTGTCAGTTATAAACGTATGAAAAATTCGATACAAAGTATCTTTAAGCCTGACGTACTGACCCATATTTTTACACTAGACAAAGCTGAATAAAACTATAGGAATAATGAAAGAAAAATATTGATTTCATTCCATTACGCTATTATAGAAGAGGGAATTATATTCTGTGATCACTCGTGATGTACCTACCGAACGTTTTTAAAAGCATAATATTGTTCAACCATTATATAGTTTTGAAGGAGGATGAAAATTAATAACGTTCCACGACAGTAATTTTTTTTTTTCAAATGGAAATGAATGAACGCGTTATGAGATAAGACCCGTAAAGGTTTAATATGTTTGGTTTTAATCTCAAAGTGATTAAAACACTCAACCGTTGCGCTGTACTGAACTGTATACACATTCAGTTTACCCTGTACTGTGTGGCTGGTAAAGTGCTATAAGTGTTTAATACTTAATGACGACAACTTCAACGGCGGGTAGCTATATAAATCGTAGAACGAAATACATTTTAAAATAGAAGTTTGGACTTTGAAGTCGGGTTCGTTGGGAGAAAATTTGTGATCTCGCGCGTACGAGTGGTATAAAATTGCCTTTGTAACCATTCGGAAAATTGAACGTTTCCCTGCGCACACATCGTCGTCGGTAAACCAAGCACGTGTGTTTCGACCAATTCGATTCCAGCTGTCTAGTAACCAAAAATCGCTGCGGCGTTGTTTAGACACTAGGTCGGAGAACGAATCCTCATTGTATCGAATCGGGGTAAGTGCTGGGGACCCCTAAAACCAACAGTTTTGCGTAGAATGTGCCGCCCGGGTCGTTGTAAGGTCGGCGATACTCCGTTCGCATAGTAATAATAATAATAATATATATACATTATATTATATGATATTATTATTATTATTATGTACCTAACCCGGTGGCCGTTTATCCCGAGCAATATATCATTTAAAACGGCGTTTCCTCCCTCCGGGACAACGCGACGTCCCCACACCGATATGCCGGTGGTTTTTCACTCGGTTTACCGGCAAATCGCCGACGCCACCACACACCACCCTTCGTCATCATTGTTTTATACCACACAGTCAGTCCGCCGGAGACACGATTTAAGTAAGCTCTAAGAGCGCCGTGACGTGAAATCGATACCGTCATTCCCTAACCACCCTCTCACTAGCAGTCTGTCAGAAATCGCATCAAAATTCGTCGTGGACCGTTTAACTAAATTCGTGCCAAAGCATATAAAATGGACGAAAGCGGGTTTCCGGATAAAAGGGACATAGTATATACTATATTATAATAGTCGACGAAATGCGGTTAATGCTTACCAAAAATAAAAGTTTAACGCAAACATTACTAGAACTATTCCGTGCACTGTTTAAACTCGATTACGGTGGTTTAACTGGGTTATTTTAAGTAAATATATACATTTTATATATATATACATATATACTGCAGCATGTGTGTATATAATATAATGGTTGGCGGTAATAAAATAATAACCACATATATTTCCTCGTATAAAAAAAATGTATACGTTTTAAAATACAACGATAATATATTTTTTGAATGGTACCTATACGCAAGAAAGTTAGTCGTTTACTTTATCGGAATAGATACCCTGTAAGATCGCTTAATGTCAATACGAATCAAACATTATAATAAACGTATATCCGTACACAAAACGATTTTTGTATAAAATAATAATAGACTAGGTAGTCTAACGCGTCGAACAGAGTTATAGGGATAAATAATAATAATGCGATGTTTAAAATAATTACATTACGTGTATTCATATTTTATCGTCACCATCGATAATATTGTGCAACTGTTATGATTTCGTAAAATACGACGTAGGCGTTTAAAATAATAATGTCATAACATCGCATAACAATACATTATATTCTCTGTGGCGGCGGAGTACCGAAGATTGCATTATACACGTTGCGATCTGCGTAGGGTTAAATTACATTAAATTAGGTATACTCTATAATTGAAGCGTATTGGCTCCGTAGCTGGGTTTATATTATACAAGAACGTTTGTATTGTTGACGTGACTGGATCCGATTAGCGAGCGAAAACGGAGACATTTTACCGTGATACATACCTGCTGCAGTAATGCGTTTAACGGCGGGCCCGCGTATTAGATTTAATTTGCTGGTTACGTCATTATCATGTTTATTATTTTTCGTTGCGTAACGGTTATTGTTGTCGTCAATAATATCCCGTGTGTTTCAGACGTTCCCAAACTGGTGGCGTCGAAAATCACCATGGCCAACCTGGGCGACACCGTGACGCTCGAGTGCATGGTGGACGCGCACCCCGAACCGAAAACGATGTTTTGGAGGGATGCGCAGGGCCGGACGCCGGTGATCCAGAGCGGCAAACACAACGTGAACGTGATCCGGTCCAAGGAGGACTACACCAAGTTCGTCATGGAGCTCACCATTAGCAAGCTGACGGAGACGGACGACGGCGACTACTTCTGTCACGCCGAGAACTCGTTCGGCAGCTCCACCAAGCCCGTGTCGGTGCGCATCAGGAACTCCGTAAGTACAACGCGCGTCGCGCCGGTCGGGTTGTGCGCATGCGTCGCGTAATGTATTATTGTCACGTGTAGCACACACGTCTTGTACACGCGAATATATTATGCATGAGCGCCAGTCCCGTGTTTGTCACCAATAACGATTAGGATACACTACGTTTACTAAAATATTACGAGGAGGACCGATCTAATGGACATTTTCGGTCATCCAGCACCACGTGGTCTCGGAAAACTCAACGACTCGTTTTAGTCGCGGGCAGTGGCGTATCAAGGGACGATACTATTTCGTGATGATGCAATACTTGCGTTTCTAGACAGACGCGTCATATTATATCAAGTATTATATCTCGGATGATAGTATTATATATTACGTAATAAGTACAATATATTTACTACACCGTATCCTCTCAAAATGTAGGTGAAAATCATGAACACACTGCAGTGCAGTATACTCTCGGGCAATTCGATAATAAACAATAAACTCGTCATCTAGGACGAGGTCCCGACGGTCTTTTTGACTGAACTGGTGATAAATTTCCAATCTCTACTGATTGGGTTGACTTTAGAGTTGTGAACGCTGAAAATAATATAGGTTACGAATCTACCGGCTGCCTTTATAGATACTTATCCTTTGTTAAATTTTCGAAATAAGTTGATTTTTTTTTATTTCGTATGGACTTAGAAAAAAAATGTTATTTTGATTTTCTTTTTGATCGTTTTGTGATTTCTTCATCTCATATCAAACATAAGTAAGACATAAAATACTCTAGTTTAGACGCTCGAAGACTAAGTAAGGTACATTGAAGAAAATTGATGGGAACATCACTGATAATATTTGTACTTATATTATAGCCGTAAAAACAAATAACACGATACGGCAATAAGGATTGGGAATGGGGTGAGTCATGTCCTCTAAACACCTACACCCTCTCACGCACATCATAGCCATACTCACACACGCGCGGCACACGTGTGTTCTTTTACGGGAATTCATACATACAACCATATATATTGACGAGTTTTGGAGGGCTTAGAATACGCACGCAAATGACAAAATACGGCAATAGCTTAGCCGGGTTCAGTCCAGGGGCTTAGGACTATTTTATTTTTTTTTTGTCACCCACCGACCTACCCCCGGAATGGCGACGAAACCACGCGGGCGGTGGGGTGGGGATAAATTATACGATAGGGCTCTACAACGAACCGACATATTGTATATAATATAATGGTAATAACGCCTCTACCATGGCTGTGACGGCCAGGGCGAGTCACGTTGTGGAGCATTTGTCACGGTATAGGATCAAAGGCCGCTGGGGGATTAAACGCGGCGGGATCGGCCGGGACGACGGTACCGCACCACTCGTGCTTATATATACACATATATATAATATTTAGTAACGCGGTATAGCTAGGTATAAACAAGACGCGCGTGGTTTGGCAAATCCGTGTTGTGCCCGCCATTATTATTATTACCGACCGATATAATAACGAGGATTGATGGCATAATACATACATATTGTTTCGAACTGACAGATAAAAAGCGGCCACGACTTTTTTTTTTTTTATAAATCCTTGAAATCGCCTTAATGCGCATCAAATATCTATACATATATACTAGCACGCAAGTATTTAATCATGTGCTTTTATACGCTTTAGTTATACAGAGAGGGTGAGAGAAAGTGAAATAGAGAGAGAGAGAGAGACACTGGTCTCGAATGACATTTGCATACTGTCTGTCCATTCTGCTCGATTTAGTTTAACCCGTCATATTATTATTGTATTGTCATTCAAAACATTTTTCCCCAGCTACAATGTATAATATACTACACAAGGACACCAAAGCGAGAGAATAATTTTATAATTCATATATACATTGATATGCATCACTAGTTTAACACCATTATAATAATCAGTGGTAGGTATACTTGATGATGGCAAATTTTTAAAAACCATGTGATACACACTATTAGGGTAGAATTTTGCGACCAATTGCTTGACGTTAAGCTAATATCATGTAAAATTAAAGAGTCCGGGAAATACAATAGTTATTATTTTAAGCTAATTACCACAAAACATATTCCTTCATAGTTCATATTTTTTTAAGGTTAAGTACATACTTATCACGATATTCTACATTCATTCAAATCAAAACAAAGCAAAACCTGGCAATCAATGATGTAGGTATTTCAATTAAATGAATAGATAAAACACCTATACGCATTCAAACATTATGTTTTACAAGTACGGAATGATTTAAAATGTGTAAAATATGTAAATGTGCCCGTTAACGATCGATGAATACAAAATACACTACAATCTCTTAAAGTTTTACTATGCGGGGAAACAAAATATACTGTAAAATATAAATCTTATTGCAAGTAATATTATTAATTTTTCCATACTATTGAATTAATTATTGTAAAAATATCCAGATTGAAAAACAACTAGGTACCTAGGACACTAACCTTTAACGTTTTCCTATTAGTAGTAAGTGTGTAACATAATAATAATTATTACTATTTATCTCCTTGTAGATATGTCAATAATTAATAATTATTATTTTAAGTTACAATAACGTCAGACTTGAATACAATTTTAATACGTGTTAAATAGCTTAAAAATATATAATAACAGTACAGATATTACCAAGCGATTGGACCCAAAATTCTTTCATTTAACATGTATCTCACGATTTTAATAAACATATATTACCACCGAGTATATAATGGTGCTGATATTATTGAATTGAATATAAATTTATATTATAATTTTTAACTCAAATCGGTGTTGATAATAGGTATATTTAAAATTATTATCGTCAAAACTTGATTGGACGTGATCCAAAAGAGTGCATTTCGAGTGAAACAAATATCAATTGTGTATCATATGGGACATCAACCTTTTTTTCCCACCCTGTACATCGTATTTCTGTGTACTCGAAAACAACTATAATATGGCTTTTCCGCATCTCGCCCAACATACTCGACTCGACAACCACGATTTCAACAATGCACTTAATACACTATTAAACTATGCTCAATATCCATTAACTGCGACTCGTTCGATATAGTCCATCTCGTGTCATATGTTGTTTATATATATATATGTATAATATGTGTGTGTGTGTTTGTATATATTTATAGGTGACGACCAACAACGTGACTCAATGTTGCGTTCAACAAAACGTGACGGCCGGATGTTTGGACGCGTGTTCTTCGTCATATTTGGACATCAACGTGGCCATCGGCAGAGCCGATTGTTTCAACGATTTTGACAAACTAATGAAATGTGCATCAGGTACCACATTTTAAATAATAATATTATGGTTACAACTAACCCGTATCACACACTATTTCGTTACCTACGTTCGGGTGCCATTTTATACATTTTGTATCGGACGGTCAGCGACTGTACACACTTCGTTTATAATCGTTTATACTAATGAATTCCAGAGTCACGATAATATATATATATTTTAAAGTGATTTATTTTTTGTATACACGATTATAGTTTTTATACTTATTACAAGGAGCAAGTAAAAATTTTGAACAATTATAATCATAATATAATATCAAGCGATATTATTAAATTTAATTTCGTATTCTATCAAATTATTCAACAGCTTTTCTTTTTTTTACGAAAAAATATCAAATGATAATAACACTGTAACTCACTTTTAATAACACATAATAATAGCATTTGGTAATCATATTATTATCAATATAATATTATAATTCATACTCAATGATAATATGATAATTATTGTCCACATTTTACACATATAGGTACTCCGCAACATTGGGTTCTACACACTCGTACATAAAATATTCATATTGTATCATACGCACTAAAATTTACAATTATATAATTTCGTGTTTCAGATGGGTCTGATCACAGGGCCTGCTGTTCGGACCGCGGTGTGCCCAGACGCTGTTTGGAGTGGTGTCGCGGTGAACCCGTCAACAACAAGATGTGCGTGCTCTCCTATTCCAAGTCCATACTGGCCTGCTTCCACGAGCTCAGAGGTATGAAACCTTTTTTTGGCGCGCCCTATTTGATACTTGCGTTAGTAGAAATCGTCTCTTTACCCGTTTGGGGCGAAGGGAGTGAAGTCGTATAGAGATTCGATTCGATTACGAAGAATTTCATGAATAAAAAAAAAGAATAATACTCTATTGAAATTTAAACACTGAATTACGTATTCATTCGTAGATGGATGGCAGGGGGTTATTAATTCACAACCTTAAAAACACGATATGGAGTAATCTAGAGTAGTTTCAACTGGAGACAGAAATATACTTTATTGCATACTATTGTAGGTAGTTCATGCTAAACGTCGAGTGCGGGAGTTTATTAATATTGATGTATAATTCATTAATTCCCCGCTCCGGCCATACGCCACTAAAATAATCGTAATAATATTATTACGTCGTTATAATCATATTTTATTGTGTCGCTTTATTATTAAACATAATTTTGTAGACAAATTGCCGGGGCCACCAACCAACGTCCGTTTGGAGAACGTAGACGCACACACTATCACGGTCAAGTGGGACCCGCCAGCGAAGAACCCGCAGACCGTTGAAGTATACAGGTACGTGAGACAAAATTAATCACTATTCTGCATAATTAACAAATTAACGTTTGATAGTAATAATTAATATAATATATACAGAGTGATTTGTTTAATGTAACACACTCTTCATTTCCGAAAACACTAACGTTTTTAATAATATTTATTTTACATAAATAATTTTAATTCTAAACTTGGAAAAAAATTAAATTGTAGGAATCTTTTATTTATCATTTTTAAGTTTCTAGTTAGAAAAACTTTTCATGTTCGTGGTAGTTGTAGGTGGCAGTAATCTATTATTCGGAAACACAGAAAACAACGAGTTTTTCATTCATATGATTTGAATCAAAATGATGATTGTGTATAATACAATATAGTACCTATTGTAGTAATATAATAGAAATGTTAACCTGATCATAAGATTGCTTAAATCCAACAGTTTTAGATTTTGATCGGAGAAATGAATGGTATTGGCTTAACAAAAGTGAAAGTTTTTATTGTGTCTATCAACAACTTTTGGAGCAATCAAAGTGCTTCAATCTTCAACTTTTTGGGTGGTTTCTAGGTAGAAAATAACCATAAATACCAAATAATTATACAAGCATTTTATATACATAGTATAATTTTAAAAATATCTCAGCTCTTTTTGCGTTATTTAAAGAGATATTTGAAATTTCTGATTTATGTAGGGTACAATTTTTGTTTGAAAGTAAAAAATTTGGACATTTCAATACAATATATCCCTCATAAATTGTTCTTAAAACAACTAATAAATATCAGAAACTCACAACTTTTAATATATATACATATTAATCGCAGAGGCTAACTTTTTTGATATATCGTTCATTTTTATATTATATGCAATATTAGTATAATACACCTATGTATTATTCTATCTATATTCAGACTAATTTTAAATTATTTATATCGTTCTAAAGTACATTGGGTGTACTTATAAGAGTAGGTTACAGCACATACTTATAAGAGTTTTTAATAATTATATATACTTTTGATGTTTTTGGCAATAATTAGTTCAGCGTACCGTATTAATAATAAGAAAATAAATTACGAATAGTAATCTAAATAAATTATAAAATATCTTCAGGAATAGAGGATTAGTGTTTACATAATATTATATCGTTTCCTCTCAGAATTGTTTTACGTATGCAATGATCTATCATTGAATTTAATTAAACAACTTCGTTACATTGAGTATAGTCTCAATGATGTGATGGTTATAGTGGAAACCTATTTTACAGCAAAGCGACACCTTTGTTTTTATAAATTATTTTGCAAATAATTGAATCATTTTTTATAGTGTGACTCATCAATATTTTACTCGTAACCAAATGTTTGAAAACCTTCACATATATGTATTATAATATGATATTCAATGGAATTCATTTTTTGAAAAATGGAATATTATAAGTTCTGAAATTTAAGTGGAAATTAATGGGTATTAGCTATAATTCGTTGTATTTGTATTTCTAAACACTGCAGTTATTGGGAAAAACTAAAAGTGGTCGGATAAAAATCAACTGCAAAAACCGACTCACAGTATTCAAGTATTTGAGTATCAATTTTTAAAATGATATAATATAGGTTAGCTAGTAACTTTACAAAGATTATACAAAAAACTTCATAATTAGCTGAAAAACTTTGTTCGTAAATAATTTAAGAATTTCACAATTTTAACGACAGCAGCACATGTAGTACATTTTTACGTAGAATATTGCGATTTTATGTATGCAATTTTTCGTTTTTAGGGTATTTTGGAGACGTGTGGGCAACAATAGCCCGCCAGAAAAGAACGACACGAAAGAAACGTCCATGAAAATTAGCGGGCTTAAGGACGATTTGACATACGAGTTGGTGCTCAAAGCCGGTAATTCGAGGGGCATGAGTACGCTGACTGAACCCATTAGATTTACTACTGCCGAAAAGGACGTCACGTCGGCGGCAAGCATGGGTGAGTTTATTTAGCTTGCATTTAAAAAAAAGTTGAAAGAACATATAAAAAAAATTATTGTATATAGTTGTAAAATGTTTATCGTAATGATGAAAATACTGGTCGCTGGGATAAAAAAAAAAGTTTTTCAAACTGGAACAATGTCATGTTGGTTTTTACCGAGCGCTGATATATTAACAAATAACAAACTTTACACATTTTTAAAAAAAAATATATTATTGAGAAAACATCGTAAACACTGTAATCAGACTATATATTATGGTTTATTTTTGACAGCTCTTCAAAACCATGTTTTAAAAATGAAAACAGCTTGTATTATGTACACTCATAACTTTTATTTCAGTTACGGAAGCTGCAGGGATATATTATAAATAATGATAAATAATTTTAAATTGAGTCAAAATAAAAAAATATGAAATGTTTTAATAGTTGAAGATATTTTAATTGAATAAATGTATCAATCTATTTGAACGTTAATTAATTGTTTGTGATTATAATATTTAATGTGAGCATGCCATTACTATAATAATTCTGTTCAAAAATAAAATTAATACTATAAAATAAAAATTAGAATATCTATTTAAGTAATTTATATTCTTAAAGTAACTTCTGAATAATCTGAAAATCTGAATGAATTTGTTATATTGTGTTAGATTAAAGTACCTATGTATACAGATTCTACTAGTATAACCGAAAGTTACACGTTTAGTTGAAAAGTAAAATTGAATTTTACTTTGTCTTTTATGTAACATTGTCATAATACGGTTTTATTTATTTGATGATCGTAGGTAGTTGAAATAAGAAAAATACTTTAAATTGAGTCTCAAAAATATATAATAATTATAACGGTTGGAAACTGGTAAGTTATTAATTAATACTTAATCAGTATAAAATTAAAATAAATTGTTATTTGGCACTTAAGTTAAAAGTAAAGTAATACCACTTAAAATTTGACCCTTGTCCTAGGAATTTGATTAGATAGGATTTTTTATTGTTCCATGGGCTCGGCTTATTAAAATTTTTTTTTTCGAAATATTTTAATTAAATTCCAACTAAACGATGTTTTTAAAAATGCATATTTTTAGTTTATTTATTCGTTGGAATCATCAATTTAAAGGAAGGTATAAAAATTAAACATATTTTTTTTAATTCGTGGATCACACGGCGTCCTGGATAGGCTAAATAGCTACACCAATGTCATGACTTATTTTTCCGGTATTTTTAATAACGATATTTTTTTAATGCATTTCAAAAACAAAATATTATGACTCACGTATAACCCGTAAATTTCGTTCGAGCATTAATAAAATACAGTACTTTCGAATCGTAGTACACTCAATCAAACAGCGGTGCACCAGAGTTAATAATTTAGTAGAAAATATTAAAATATGTACTAGATATTTCAATCAGTAATGGAAATAGTTGTTTAATATTATTTCATACTTAAATGGCTTTTTAGAAAATATATAATATACTGTATATCTTACAATGTAGACCAGGGGTCTCCAAACTTTTTCATTTGAGGGCCACATTAAATATCAAAAGCTCTTAGTGGGCCGAAAAACACCGCAGACGTAGGTATAGAGGTAACTGAATAGACGTTGTCGATTAATTTCATCGAAGTGGTTAATCTCTCTCACTGTTTAAAATTTAAACTTAATCATCAGATCGTAAATTATGATAGAGCCGATACAGGTGATTGTGTCAATTGACACGTGTGTGTGATAAAGACTTAGGGTAATAAACATATTTTTAGATTATTTACTGTTCTTTGAGGGGCCGGTTAAAACTTGTTTGCGGGTCGTAGTTTGATGACCCCTGGCGTATACTAGTAATATTTATCTAAGATTTGGGTCAGAATAAGTTACACATAATATTACAAAGTTCCTACGTATATTGGATGCATAAAAGTATAAAATAAATATTTAAGATTCAATAAGCAGAAATATCGTAAATGTGTTTATTCTTATATAGGATGAGTAAAATCAGTTTACCGACTTGTTTTTCCAAGTTTTATAAAAAAGTAATCAAAACGAATATTGTTTTTAATAAGTAATTGGCATTATATAATAATATAATGTATCTATAGTTGAATTTGAATTTAGTAAATTCATTTAAACTAAAACGTATGCGAATATACTCAAATCATGTTTGTTTATTGTTTTATGCATTTTAGGTGAAAGCCGTGCTGATATTGGAACTATATTTGGTGTATTTGTTGCAATTTTGATCGTTGGAGGCATAGTAGCTGGTGTAGTATATTACATGCACGGTCACGGTAATTTATTGCACAAATCATCAAGTGGAGTCTCATTTGAAAATCCAAGTTACCTAAGGGAAGTCAACATGGAAAACATGGTAATTATATTTTTTAATTATAAAATTATTTTTATTCATTTTACTATGATGTGTGTGTGTGTTTTTTTGTGTCTGTCCACACCTTTTGGGATAGTAAAAATACTTCAATTTTCTTCAACAGCATCTTTTCTGGTAGGAAAGTGAATCTAAATGGTACATTTGTACTTTGGGGGGGGGGGGGGTATAGGTATATGAAACTTTCAAGTATATTATTATATTTTAAACAAACAATAACACTTTCACTTTGGCAACAATTATTTTAACTTACTGTAGTAGATCTTAATGCGTAATACTAAAATTAATTACTTTAATCACAATAATATTATCACAAAATATACCTACTTAATAATATTATAGGCAAACAGACCGTCTTTGCTCGAAAATGTTTTTCGTGTACAATGATTTTATACCATTGAATTCAAATTTAAGACCATCCATTATGGTGACTAACTTGTTACCTACTGTACAGTTTTTTTTTTGCTATACGTAGGTAATTATTTTTTTATTTTTAAAATAACAGTAGTTCATTATGCTAATTTATGATTATACTAAAACTCATGTTAGCCAAATATTACTTTTTAATAGCATTTGGTAAAAGGTCGACATTTTAAAACATAAAGTACTTCAATACTAAATATACTTCATATTTTCAAGAAGTTATTATTTGTATAAAAATACTTACAGAAATAACGATTTGATGATAATAAGTGTCGAGTTTCGTATGACTTTTGTTTTAAAACTTAAATATTCTATTCTGTATGCTTTACATTTAGGTACATTCACGTGAATAAATCTTCAAAGTTCTCAGTGACTTAATTCATAATTACCCAATATGATACTTTTGATAGTGTGCATGAAGTTATTAAATCAACGCATAAATATTTCCATCGTTGACATAAAATTATTGTTGAAACAATTAATATGAAAATAATTTGTAAGCTGTAAAAAATGAATTTTTAAATAATTAAAAACCGAAAATAAATTGAAAATATTTCATTATTGACATTTTAAATAAAATAAAAATGAATTGTGTGCATATCAAATATTATTATGACATTTCATTAAATTGATTAAAAGGATAAATTACCTAGTAAATAAACGACTTTATTAGAGTGCAATTAATTAATTGTATTCATACTTATTGGCGTACTTCTCAACAAGAGTAATAATTAAAGTACTTAATATTATTTCTTGACAAATTTAATTGTTTCAATCATTTTGACAGTATCTTTGTTTTATTATGTATATTTCTACATAATATTTATTATTTCATATTGTTTATTTAAACGAATATATATATTATTATCATTATTATTTTTTTCATTTACATATAAATTATTTCTTAGTGTGTTCGTAATTTGTTTTCAACATTGATGTAAATAAAAGTACATTGTATAATATACTATTATACTTATTACTTAAATATCGGAAATTATTAATCATCACTTAAATGTTTTAATAATTTTAAAGTATTCTAAAATGATATTCGTATCCGTTTGTTACAGAATCATACTGATTTACCTTATTCGGGTCCAACTAACGGACTCAATACCGCCGAATGGAAACAAGACCACTTGCATACAGCCACCGAAGTGCCACCCACATTATATGAAGAACTTAAACTTGGATCGGACGGAGCTGGGTTTAAAAGATTGAAGCCATAGAGACTACAGGTCGGGTAAACAAAATCCCACTTTCCCCACTCAAAAAAAAAAAATTCATATATATATATTCATATAGAAATCAGTGAAATCACATTGATTGTTATATGATTATATACGGTATATTGCATTTTATTTTAAGCACTATAAGGTCGCAAAATCGTATTTTTAATAACACGAAAAAAAAAATTATAAATACCATGTATTATAAAGGTATGTCTAGCTTTAGGGGGGAAAAACGGTGGTTAGGGAGAGAGACCTATTTTGTTGAATAACAATTTCTACTTCAGCGTCTTTCTAAGTCGTGTCCACACATTACTTTAGTTATCATAAAAAAAAATCCCAAATGAACTAACAAATACGACACGAAGCGATGTACCGATCGTGTGTTTGATGCTTACACTAAAGGGCGTTTAAATTTATATTGAAATAATAACTGGTCATTAGATGAATTTCTTTAGGGTATTATAATATATTATATATACAGTATTTTATGTTTGCGTGATATATGTGGTATTTATGCGCCTGAAAGCATCTTGTTTATAATATTATTAATGTATCATACGTAAATAATTCCAATACCTTAAACACCGCTACTATGTATAGTCATTGTTAGGTATATAATATTGTAAGATGTTTTTATTTAAGTTTAATATTATTGTTTTAAAACCGTTTTGTAAAGTAAGAAAAAAATTATCTATAAGACGTATTAACGTTGGTAACCACTGTGATCTCTATTATAATATCTATATTATATAAAAATATAAATATACAGATACAAAATAACAATTCGCACCCGTCGTATATTATATATAATCGAATAGAATTACAATTATTGAAATTTTAATGAACTTGTGGTTTTTGTACAGTATATTATATAGGATTACATGCGAAAATATAAGAGTGTTTTGTTTATTCTCAGTTGTTAAATTATTTATTTCCTTACTTTCAAATTATTCCTTGTGTACTTAATATAAGTATAGATATGTAACAAAAATCTTTATCAAATATGCATGTCTGAAAATGGAAAATTATAACAATTTGTCTTTGGCTTATTTATATTTAAAACGAACAGGTCTTACTCATGTTCCTATACACTCTTCAGATTGACGGATAAGGGAAACGGTAAGTATGCCTACACCATCACACTATTTGTTTGGATATTTAATATGACTACGACGGTATATTGTTATATCGTATAGCATAGGTATTGCAGCTTAAATAACATATCATTAATGTTTGAATATACGCACAATTACAGCGCACACATTATCATAATACCGCGGCCGTATAGCTATAAGCAGAACGATTTAATTGCCGTGGAATCGTTTGAATTTTAGCCGGGAATTTAATTAGATAAATGCCGGGAAGAATGAAGCAATTGAATTAAAATCAAGTTAATGAACTTTGAAAATAAATTATATCATGAAATTTCCAGAAGGGGTAGGTATATATTTCCGGCAGTAATGGGTGAAGGCGATCATTATACTTGTAGGTGGAGAACGAGGTCTTTACGCGAAGAATGTATACACGGCTGCAGGCGGGAAACAATTTGTTCGTGGAAATATTATTTCAGAAAGGGTTTTCCAGATGACTATTATGGTGTACTATACGGTGCGCATTGGCCACGCGTAACAGCTTACGTATTACAATAATAATATGGTACGTCGTAGAACGGGTAACGGACGCGGTAACCATGGTTATAGGTATAGGGCGGGATATTATATATTATGTTAAACGTACGCGTGGTGTGACGGAGGATTTTTTATTTTTTCACCAAAATTACCATATCATGACGTTATGTTTTCCGACCACTATTGTTGTACAACGACGACCACGGATATTTGACGATATTTATATTCGCGTATCGCAATAATACCGGGCACTGCTTGCAGGACGATTGGATCGCGATCGTAGACGTGTTTTAACATGAATATAATATAGGTAATAATATTATAATCCCCGATATTGGCCGCGATCGCGGTAATAATTCGGTATAAAATCGCCTATACCACCGTCACCGTCATCGGTCCACGCGAGGTAGCACGACCTTCACGGCCCGTGAAACAATGGAATAATATTATAATAGTGGGTACCCATATTGTTATACCTACCGGACACCGGTTACCGATGTCCGTGACCGGCCAATATTGTTTTCCCGAAAATAACTTAGGCGAATATATAGCGTACTTATACAGGTTAAATTATATACCTATACAGTGTGATTCACCAACCATGCTCACCCTCATTTGCTTTTCAATAATAAGGTTATTCAAAGTCTATTTTATGGAATTTTTAATTATACTCAAAGACTATATTTTCAAATTCTTGAGATGTTTTGTACTATAGTGTACTTAGGAGTGTCCTGTGGTGATACAAACTTCAGTTTATCAAATGGGATACATATACTTTTTACTGTGAATTATTTAGCGGATAATTTTTTTAAAAATTTTCACAGGGGGGGATACTTCTAAGGGCAGTTTTTAGGTTATTACATTTTTGGGTATCAAACAATTGAGAAGATTATAACTTTTGGGCTGAACGATTGAGAATGCACTTAAAATCAACAAAGAACTTACTGCTGACTCAAAATACCACAAAAAACAATACAATTGGGAACGAATTTACGTGCAAAGTTGCCTTACTATTTATTTGGCAATTGAAAGATTCAGTAAAATATACATAAAATAAATATTCTAGAAAAAGTCATAATTTAATGGTTATAATTTTATGCAAATATATGGGCACTTGCCTTCTAACAAATGAAACGATTTGGAACAATATATATGATTATACCTAATAATTATAAATTTATAAAAATATGCTACGTAATATATATTATAAATATTGAAGAACACTATTCGTTGACGTTTATGTGACGACTGCAACGCCTATAACCATCATTCTCCCGTATCTGATATCTAAGTTAATATAATGACATACGGCCAATCCGATACAAATCAACAAATTATCGCAATCAATTTGGTAACGTTTGAAAAAAAAAAATTAAGCGTTCTCAATCGTGTTACCGAAAATGCTGTTCTCAATCGTATTTTATAGAAATTGTTATATTAAGAATAATAGTCCTTAATAAAGGTTTTCCAAAAGTATAAAATGTATTGATGGAAAAAATATTTGCACCGTTTTCATAAATTATAAATATTGATTGAATAATATAAATAACAAGAATTTTCAAATTACCATACCACTTATGTCTTCCAAACTCATTATCATAGATCTATATCCTTAGCACACAAAGTTAAATAACTCAAAAACTACTCGTTTGAATTTTGATTTCGATTTTTGATACGTCAACGTTTCCAGAAGGATTTTTCGCTAAATAGTTTACACTTGGAAAGGGGGTTCTCAATTGAAAAATAGTAGCTCGTTTCTTCACAGGACACTCCTTGAGTAATACGAAAAAAATCTCAAGAATTTGAAGGTCTTTAAGTACATAATATTTGAAAATTCCAAAAATCAGATTATTAATAACTATATTATTGAAGCAGCAAAATGGGATGTGCGTGCCTATAGTGAATAACCGCTGTTAGGTTGGTTATTGTTTCTTGGGTACACGTGTCGTATGCTATCTACGGTCGATTTATAGGTGTTGTATGCTATCTACATTATTAAAGTTATCTACACATTTTCCCATCCTATTTTTAATACATTACCAATTACGAAATGATTGTATTCATATTATGTTGTGTCGTCTAGTATGTGTTCGGTGCTTAATAAACGATAAACGTGTTCGTATTATTATATAAACGTATTTGTATTTTTGTGTTTATTTGAGTTTTATGAAAATGAGTAATTTAGGTGATTTATACAGAAATATTATTTTTAACGACGAATCTTGTGTCAAATTTTTAAAAGAACGTGGGTTATTGCCGAATTCAAATGTATGTACTAAATTAAATGCTACGGGTGAAGTGTGTGGTGGTGACATGAAAGAAACATTAAAAAATAGTCGAAAACGAGATGCAACTGGTCAATTAGTTAAAACCAAATACATGAGATGCCAAACAAGAGGTTGTCAAAAATGGCAATCAATACTTTCCCAAAATCCATTTTTTACCTACGTGGATAAAAATGGAAAAAATAAAAGTGGTTTGAGCTTATGTGAAATTATTGAACTTGTTTGGTGCTGGGTAAATAAATTTAAAGTTGCACAAACCGAAAAAATAACTGGCAGAGGTCATCATACAGTCTCGGATTGGTACAATCTATGTCGAGATGTGGTGGCAGAACAATTTAAAAAACGTGGAAAAATGGGTGGAAAAGGATTAATAGTACAAATAGACGAATCTATTTTTCAAGGGAAACGTAAGTACAACAGAGGAAGACTTCGCCTTGGAGATTGTAAACCTGTTAATAATGAAGATACAGATGGTAATACTACCGATACTTCCGAGGATAATTCTAACGAAGAAAATCAAAACTATGATACTAATCGAAATTATGGTAGCCGAGTTCAAGGACCTTGGGTGTTTGGTATGTGCTGTTTGCGTGAAGATGGAATTTTGGAACGCCGTTTTTTTATAGTCAATAAGAGGGATCGAGACACATTATTACCAATAATAATTCAAGAAATAGAACCAGGATCAACAGTTCATTCAGATGAGTGGAGAGCATACAGCACTTTAAAAAATCACGGTTTTCTTCATCAAACTGTCAACCATAGTAAGAACTTCATAGATCCGCATACAGATGCTAAAACTCAAACAATTGAGTGTTTATGGAGACACCTAAAGGTCAACTATAATATAAGATCACGTGGTGCAACAAACTTACTCGACAGACAATTACAGGAAGAATAGTGGCGTTCAGTGAATCCAACCAATACGTTCGAAAGTTTTTTGAGAGACATAAAGGATACATTTTTATAAATCTATCATAATTTCAATGACAATTGTAAAACTACAAGCTCTGATAAAATTATTTAGGTAAGGTGAGCATACATTTTTTTCGCGTAGATAGCATACGACACAAGTATTAATTTTTTGTAGATAGCATACGCCGGTAGATAGCATACGACACGTGTACCGTTTCTTGCACTTGGTGTACATTGCAGCTGCCACGATTATATTATTATTAAATCTGGAAGAATATTATTTTGGAAAAAATCCTCTGCTCCACAGTCTCTTGATGGTAGTAATCTTATATATTATTATGTACACACACACACACACACACACACACCGTCTTGTTATTTTCGAGACTGTTATTATCGATACAATAAAAGTTGTAAGAGTTCAACCGCCCACGGGATCTACAGGAGGCCTACCTAGCTTCGCAGAGTTCGGTACCGCGATTATTGCGGTGTCTATGATAATATTATAATAACTACAGTGATAGTTCGATATAATAATATATATTTTATATTGCCTATCTTATAACGGCCCAGTGACGAACTAGAATTTGATCCCTGTTATGAAGTGTGCACACCTGACCACCACAACCAACACAATACCGGTAGGGGATGTCTGATAACAACACCAGTAACATTCAACAATACAATACACAATGTACACAATAATCTGGTTGTATATGCCACGCGTGGTAATAAATTATAATAAACGTTTCGCGCGGCAAATTGATACGAAAATAAAACGCTGAATAATAAATTACTCGAGAACGGCAGAAATAAATTACCGTTTCGATCAATCCACGTGTACGCATTGTATGGACATGTTATATTATTATAATAATAAGTTGTATAATTTATACGACAGACCGCGTACAGATAATGATAATATATCATGATATTGTTGTGTTACTATGTAGGTATATACGAGTTTGACGTTATTTGCGACATGAAAAATGAAAAAAATTACAATGATAAAATCAAAGATTTTATAAAACGGTAAAAGTTTATCGTTAGATATTATTCTCGGCAAATCAGACAAGTGTAAAATTATGCGGAATAATTAAAAATCCGGTCATTACAGAATACGCTAAAACCGGGACAACAATTTTGCAACAAAATGATTGCCGTTCCTGTTTTTACCCTTCCTTTTAGTAATAGGAGTAAAAAAGCATTTTGCGTTTTAGCCGGCACGCAAAATGACATTATAACTTATAAGCACGAAATTGATACGCATTTTAATGTGTTCCGTGAGATACAGCGGACAAATACTTAAACAGGGGAAACACTTAAAACCATTATATACGCAGCACGAGGAGGGGGAACGGACGGAATAAATTAATTTAAATTTAAAATGAAGTAATATTATTCCGGGACAGTGTTGCACGTTATTTTAATAAATTCTTCTAAACGCGTACGGTACGATATTACTATAATAGTATTATTATCATCACAACAATATCGCGTGCGTATACCTACACGACACGTTGTATTAAATATTTATCAAATCACGTCGGCGTGCGATTTGAAGTGGTAATCATAAAAAAAATAGGTTACCGTCCGATAATATGTTCACATCGAAGTGTAATATACGATTTCCGACGACACCGACTCGGCTATACGTTGCGCGCCTTACATGACATTATGACCACGTCGTCCACTTGGCCCTTGGAGTTTGGTCTATATCATATATTTTTATTTGTATATAAAATAATACAATGTTTTCCTCTCTCGCCGTATTATTATTATTATTATTATGATTATGATTATTGCTGTTATTATTATTACAACGTCAAAGTCTCTCGGAGAGAAAGTAATTACATTTTAAATGGTTTAACCATCCATTACTCCGCCACGACGACGACGACGCGCACACCACCGTCGCGCGTCGTCGCGGTCGTCGCCGCACTCGCTCACAGAGTGTGTTCGTGTGTCGTTATCGCGTCCAACGCCGCGCCGAAGATTAATTACACGCGGCGACAAACTTTATACAATAATATACCTATACTATATACTATTATATACAACTATATACAAGTAAGCAAGACACACGCAGACATTATAGGTACAGTCATTGCTAGCCGATGCGTTACAGACGAGTGCGATGCACGTCTGTCGATGTCTTATTATTATACCCTGTGAGAATGCGCGACGATATTATGCAGTTTGAATCCAGGTACACACTCCATTCCACTCCGAGTATATTATATTCCTCCGTCTGTCTCGAAAGTATGCTAATTATTTTCTAGTTCAAAATTGAAGTAAGAGTCGGGGTTGTGTTCAGTTCAATTAGGCGCATTATACAGTCATAGTCATAATACAAATGATATACTTGTATACGTCATATAGTTATTGGGTAAAAATGAATTTAAAATAAATTGTGTTCTTTCAATCGGGCACATTATAATTTATAGACTATAGTCATAGTTAAAATACATTTATATACACAATATAGTCAGAGTAAAAATTTATGGAGTAAAAATAATATTATAAATCGATACTTGACTAGTTGGCTAATGTTTTAGAACATAGTCTAGTTTTTGACGTTCAAGAGCCCGCTGTAAATGATAGATACACCACTAGAAATTCAGAAAACAATTTGCGATTTTGGGTGTACACCTTTCTTTCAGTTCTATTGTTAAATAATATTGATGTACAAATGATGTACGACCTTTTAAACGGTCGATGCGCAAATGAAGTACGACCCAAAAATCGATCGATGCGCGATTGTCTTTCAAAAGATATCAAAATTTACAATAGTGATGCGTAAACACAACCAGTGGCTTATCCAATTTAATACGTATTTATCAATGTTCCAATAATGTACACCTGTAATTTATTTACCGAAATTAACAAGACACAATGTGGGTTATTGTATGACATCCGTCAGTGTTGCAATTATTATGTGCATTGTAGATATTGCAGTCTTACACATCATAATATAAATGTCGTAGGAGAAAGGTTCTACTCCCCAACCACTCCCTTCATCAACTGATTGTTGGTACACGTGCACACGGTAAGAGTGGAATTTGAATGGGGGAGGATAGAACGACGTGGGTAAATCTTGGGATCTTTTTTTATACGTTTACTGATAATTGATCGAATAATAATATTATAGAAACTAGAAAGGTCGAGAGATACAAAACATATGTAATACGCTAAAACTTTTATATTATAGTATACTACCTAGTATAGTTGTGACTTTTTGATGTGTAAATTTGTTCAGACATTCGTTTAAACGGAGCAAAAATAAATATTTGATAGGTATTCATATTGAATAATATCAACCATTTAAAGTGTATTAAGTTACATAGGTACTGCCTTCTATAGTGATATTATATAGGTACCTATAACAATTTTATTTTTATAAATCATCTTTATCTTTCTGAATTCTTACATATCAACATTGTACCCATTGTATGTTATAAAACAAAAAACTTTGGTATAAATGTACCAGAAACTTAATACGTTTTTATTAGGTGTCAAAAACAAGGAACCACAAATAACACTTAAATTTAAAAACTATCAAAATATATGGAGAACTGGTGCATCGGTGCATGTCACTCGTCTCGCTTCGCTCAGCAGGATAGTGCGGTGGTATTATAAATGTCAAAGTAATGACACATTATGGCATGGGTGGTGTATGGTTTGATAAAACATAGTATAATATATATTATTTCTCGCAGTTAGTGCAGAAATAAAATTGAGTAACCGTAAAATGTCATATACAAACGAAGCGACTATACAAGCACCGTGATAACGTAGCGTGTCAGAACCAAAAAGAGGAATCCCAAGGTATAACATTTTTCAGAGAAACAATTTTAAACTTCTAACGGCTGTATTTTATTTTGTAATGAAATAATTTAGGGGCCTGGTGTGGCTCGTTAGCTTTGGCAACTAACGTGTTTTGAGGTCAATCATCGGTCGGTGCTGCTAGTTCCCGGAAGGGTAACCACCCGGGTTATTAGTGATAAATCCTCACCACACATACATGTGTTCCTCGACGAACAGTATCCCCCCTTAAAAAATGCTAATAGCCATAGTTTCTGATGCTTAAGATTAATAAAAAAATATTTTATTGATTTTCAAGTCCAACAAATTTATTCTGCGTCAAGTCTTGTAATTTAAACAGGTTCTAAGCAAAATTTATTGAAAAAAAGAGATAATTTAATTTCAGTTAAGTACCAAAAAAGTTCATCGGATAGACCTTTTGGTTGTGAAAGCATTTTTTCACTAACATTTTTTTTTTGTTCTGGATTAAATGTATGCGGACACGTCTGCCGCGAAAAAAATTAGATTTTACAAAAGAGAACGAGATGTGATAACTATATTACTGGTACTACAATTATAGATATTTTTATTTTGTTGATAAATTAATATGTACAATAATATTGTACTATCATATTTTTATTGTGTGGTTGACTTACCTATTAGTTAACAACAAGAATTTAGTTCACTATTGGAATACCAAATTTGTAATTTGTATTAATTTAGAATCTTTTAGTTCTCGATAACCAACTATTTAAACAATAATGAGACTTAATAAAAGTTTTTGAATTATAGAATTAGAATCAAGAATATGCTTGAATTATAGATCATTGATAACTAAAACCATATACGAGTAAAAAAAATCAACTGCATTATTAACGGCCTGCTCTTTATAAAAATGTTTAATGCTAAAAATGTCAATAAAGTTAAAAAAAACCTCCTGCTCAGCCTCTAACACTATTTTATGCATAGAAAAATAATTATTTCCGCGATCCGTTTTTCTTAGTAATAATAATAATAATATTATATTAATCCAATTTCAAATATATTAACTCTAAATTCTAGTATTTGACGATGGCGATGACGACGAAGCCCCCACAATTATATACACTTTTGTACCTGCAGTCACTATAATAATACTATATAGTATTTTTTTTAATAATTATTACGTTGGTGATTATATTATTGTAATGCGCTTTATTTCCTTAGCTAACCTGTATAGGCGAATCGTATACGCCATAGCTGTTCCACCGCGCATAAATAAGAAGTAGAATATCCGGCAAAATTGTCGGAACCACAGGAGCTGACTGCCGAGTGTTGAACTTGTATCTGCTGCATGTGTATATAATATTATGCACTGTATGTACCTATATAATGTACTATGTATTATTGTTGTCGTCGAGCTTTGCGGCTGAAGTATGAACGAGTACTTACCTATTATATGAAGACGTTGCCGCCCGTAGACGCGATGTTTGTCGCGTTTCGTCTATTTTTTAATGGAAATCTCGGTGCGGAAAGCGGTGAGAGAAAAAAAAATAAAGAGTAAATTATATTATGATAACAATGTGGCGTGTGCGTACAATTGAAAAAATGACGTTGCCTTAACAATAGAACCTATACAAAATACATGTATACTATATATTATACTGGGTGATCCATTTAAAGTAAGAAACTCATTATTTCAAAAACTATATTCACGTTTTTAAAAATAATTTTTTCAACATAATTTAAGGCCATAAAAATAACATTCTACAAAAAAAAACCTATATTTTTTATAATTATCTTTTTTTAAATTTCTTACTTTTTTAATGACAACTCGCATTTTCAATTATTCCTCAATCCAAAGCAAAATTATTTTTTGGAGTAGTCACTAATCTGATACACAAAATTTGAGTTTTTGTCGTGTATACTTTATGAGTTATAAATGTAAGTATTTAAAGTTTAGATGTGCAGTAGAGTGGAGAGGAACCCCACTAAATGTCAGTACACTTCTCAAAATTGAAATACTCACCTACTTACCTATTAACTATAACTAATAAACTACTTGCTCAAAATTGTAATTTTATAGACCGAAATACTGTACTTCAAAATATTCAATAAAAAATTAATTTTGTCATTCAAAATAGTTGCTAACTTAAAATAATAAAGAAAAATAATAGTCAAAAATGTTGTTTTGAAACGATTTAAGATATTCTATAAAAGAAATATTTTCATAAACTTTTGTGTGTTTTCGTAATGATGATTGTTTAATTTAAATGGATCACCCCGTATATATCTATATATAATTAAAATAAATCATTATATAGCGTAGATAAAAGCTAAACGCATGACGAAGACGAAGACATCGACGGCGACGACGATTACTAACTCGATCGTTAGAGACGGCCGGAAATTGAACGGTAAATACGGGAAATTGATCTAACTAATGTATTATTTTTTTTCGTAAGCCAACAATACGGTATTGACCAACTGTTGTATTCGAATAAAATTAAAAAGAAGTAATAATAAAAATAAATGCTTTGAATAACCATTACGGTAGCTCATTCAAAATAAGCTCGCGCGGAGAATGTTAGTCATTTGCGTGATTAAAAAAATAAAATAAAATTACGAAATTGCGTATTGCCGTCCAAATTGTATATATTATATGTACACCACTCGTAATACCTAATAATGTGTAAGTGTCAAGATGGAATGCTTGCGTTGAGTCAAGAGATATTTTGTCGTTTTGTTTTTCAAAATACGTTTATTAAATTAACGCAAATGAAATGTATTACCTACCTATATTAATGTCTTATAAATACCTACGTACTAAGGTTATGGTTTGGGAGGTTTATTGAACAGTTAAGTATTCGTAGCACTCTACGGTAGAGAAGACCCGCCGTTAGATAAGTCGCGTATAACATCTCGCGATACATTTCTAGGGTACTTTCGAGGAATTTGAATTTGTTGAGGTACTCGCCAACGCAGTTTTATGCGCCATTACAGCTGTGGTGCGCAGAAACTACCAAAGAATTATACATCTGATTAAATTATTTTTCGTCACTGAATTTATTAAAAACGAATGGTATTAAATACAATTTAATTCGAAATATTTATTTAAATAGAATGCAGCAAATCTGTGGAAAACGAATATATTAATATAACTTTATAAAATTGGAATAATTATATGCGTCTTCTTCAGAACAATTCATTAAGTCTTATATTAAATGAATATCGTGATAATTTACGCTTAATTTTTTTTGGTCTATCATATATGATCGATTGATTTTATTTTTATTGTTGATTAAAAGGTTATAATATTAATTGTCATTTGATGGAAAAAATTATTAAAACAGATAAAACAGATAAAACAGCGATCTAATGCCTTCTTATTTAACCACAAATTACAAAGGTACAACGCGTTTTTGAACATTTTAAATCAATTTATATAATATGTTTAATGTATGTCTAAGACTCTAAAAGCATTAAATATCAACCAAAGTAAACAAATGTTGCAAATTTTACTATAAATGTAGCATATATATGTTAATGGAAAAAATTATTAGATCATCATAATTTTTTTCATTTAAACCTACATGACACTAAAATTGTTCTATTGTTGTTGTATTTTTTTAAATATTTTCTTTGAATAATTTAATTTTCAAAATTATTAAATAAAAATTCTCGTGTTGTTTATCATAAAATAAACAAAAATACTATAGTAGCTAGATTGATATCATACGTAAACAATAATAGATATTAATAATAAATTTTCCCTTTAAGCACACGTTAAATAAATAAGGGAAGTCGCTCTGCTGTATCTTGGGAGTCGAGTGTACCTTATTATTGAGTATTATAGATAACTTTAATGAAAGTGTTAAATTTGAATTGAATGATAAATCAATGCATACCTACAGAAAATAATTCTGAGCGTAGACGTTCTGTTAGCTTATATTTCTAATGATATTTATATTGCAACCTATTAGTAATTTACTTTTTTATTAATATAAAGTATCTAGATTGAAATAATAAGTAATAATTATTGCAAAAATAAATCACATATATTAATATATGACGTATTTACTTATAGTTGTTATAATAATTTATAATATGATATCAGAGTATAATATTTATAAATGTTATTCACGTTTGTATAATACAATACTCGCACAGGTTCCACAAAGCAGTGTAATTAGGTTCGTGGTATAAATAGCACACAATTAATTTAAATATTTTGAAAATTGTATTGCGATAAGTAAACTATAATAATAAACATAATGAAGAAAAGCTTCAAAGTTAAAGTATCTAAAGATTATGATTTTTGAATAACAACAAAATAAACAAAACCACTTTTGCGTAAAAATTGCAGTTTTACCTTAATTTTTTTTATTCATTTTCAAAAGTACTGAGAATTTTTACGATCAACCCCGTGCCAGTTAAGTCCAATTTCCTGTTAGAAAAAACACACACACACACACACACATCGTCATGTTAGAACCAATACATTTGCATCACTTTGCGATAATCATCTAAAATAAAAAAAATAAATATACTAAGAAAAGCTCTGTTAAATCCACCCGCTGTGAGTAAAACAAACAATCAACGGGAATTTCAAAATTCAGCAGTTGAATATTTTATGGATGTCTGCAATGTTGTCATTATGACAACATTTTACGAATACTTTTTCATAGTTAAATTATAATAATGTTTATATGAAGGTATAAAGGTATTTCCATTCACGCCATTTAGAGTTCAAGAGTTATGTAAGTACGTATATTACATAATATCACGATTCCATTTATTTTCAAAAATCTCATTTTATGACGGAAAGAGTTCAGATACTCGGTAGGGGTACGTTGTTATTAAATTTTCTCTGCGTATAAAATAATATTATACACGAATTTGTATACATAATTTTACTAGATTCTCAACAAACAATAAGTTATTGGTTTTATTGCGATGTGTACCTACTTTACTTTCCAGAATGGGTTCTTATAATGTAGATACAACGCGTACACCTATATATGATTAAAAAATGCATTCAACCGATCAATAATGTTATGTAAATTGTAGGTACTTGGTGATATTCAAAGCTGTAAAGTGTATAAATTACGTTTTAGCAAAATGCAAAAATATAACCTCAATACAATGAGGTCAATTAAAAATAATATAATAATAATGTTATTTTAATTTTTTCAATTGAACGAAATTTATCTCAAACCTTTTAAGATTTAAATATTAATATAGTTCTTATATAACCAAAATAATTTTTAATATTTAACGTTATCTTAAATTGTTATTAAAATTCTAATTAGTAAGTATTTTGATTTTTGATATCCATAATAGATCATCTATGTTATGTTAATTTTAAAAATCATCCTCAAATTCTCTGTGGGGCGTGGGCGTATTATTTTTGAAAAACTTATTATTCATGAGTTAACGAGCGGAATACGTTATCGTAATCTTGTGATTTGTATAACTTTAACAATATATTGTAAAAATATTTAAGAAAAAGAAATTTCGGAAGGTTGAATTTGATGAATTATTATTGCACTAAATCTGATTTCGCAACATAATGAAAATGTCTTTTTATCACTCGGACAAATAATAAAACCATAATAATGCACCTGGCATGAGTATTATGTAATCTAGCTATTCAGTAACAATAAAACGTTGGCATGTGGTCTACCGAATCAGTCACACTTCGGATCAATAAATTACTCACTCATATGATGGCAGTTACACATCCAACTCTTTTTTATTTTTTAATTATAAAAATATGCATTTAACCAGTCTAATACTAATATTAATTATTTACAGTCGGAACTCGCAACAATTTCACAGAGTACATATTAAATACTCGAGAGTCGGAAAATTCATAAAACATATAGTAAAACACGTTTATATAAGTACCTACGAGTTTTTATTTACATTTTTTTCTGGTAACTTCAAAACATTTATTTAGGTAATAAGTATGATATGATTACATTTTTAATTTTGACGACATTTTTATGGAACTACCAAACTGTAAGTCGTAAAATCGATTATGTACGTTATTTACGAATGTGCTGCGCTACCACCACTAATTGATATTGTAAAATAAAATAATTTGTATTATATTTTATTATGTGTACCATTGCCACAATATGAATACCTACTAAATAATAATATTATCGAATACAATTTAAAAAACTATTTTTATTGTATTTTATTATCAAACGAAGTTTGAAATTATCGCTAAGCACTATTCGTATTGCTCTTGTGGATTTTAGTTTTTCAACCTCGGTGTTCCGATCCAATACAATTTGTAATATTTAGTTCATTGTACATAATAATAAGATATAGATCAAGGCCGATTAAATTACTGTTGTTCGCATATGGGAGTAACATTTTAAGGGTTGTACGCTGCTATGTGCCGAATTCGTCATCATTTAATGGCATTTATCGAAGCGTGTTTACTGAACTGCAGCGCATCATTTTCACTGCCTACATCGTATAAACTATAAACCGTATAATTAACACGCACATACGGAATTAATATTGGCTCCATTTAATGTTATCAAATTCTAAATGCATTAAGGCCTCATTTTTCTCGCATAAATTTCGTATTTATTTATTTATTTTTTGATCTGAATGAACGCATGCGTTAGTTACGACGATGATGTAATTAAGAACGTTTTAAACCGTTTTATAGGTATACCTAGTTTCATCGAAAACCAGTCATTCAAAGGAAGAGAGTACTAAGTATATGTATTATATTTTGCGTCACGCGTGGTCTGAAAAAAATAATTTGTTAAAGAGGCATAGAAATATGTAACAAAAAACAGGGTCGTGTTTTTCATTTATGCAAATTCGTAACTGCGTGCGTTTATCCATTATACAATTATAAATTTAAAAGAAAAAATATAATTTCATTTTTTCATTTTTAATGACCATCAACATTTTGTCATCACGAATAACTATATCGTATATACATTATAAAAAGTAATACACTTTTTACGACCATTAAACCAGGTTTAGACACACGCGTACCTATAATATAATATTATAATATTATATAGATAATCGTAAATATATGTATATTATGTTTATTACAATTAATTATGTATAATATTATTTATTTATTTTTATTTTATTTTCATATTTTTATAGGTTCATCATGCATGAGTAAGACACTCATTTTTGATAAAAAATAAAAAATAAAATGTGATGTGGTTTATTATACTAAAATGTTTTTGCATAAAAATCGAATGATTAACCAATATTTGATAATTTTCAATCGCAGTTAAAATTTAGTAGGAGGAACATGTTGTGTTATTCATTGAATCAATTAATGATGTCTCATTCAACGAAAAATGTTTATTGTACCTATCTATATAATATGTCTAATATGTATGGTTGTGGTTATAAAAATCAAAAAATTCTTTACCGATTTTAAGGAAAATGTCAGAACCCGTTTTTAGAGATACCAAAAATAGTTTAGAAAGTAGTTTGAACCATGTTTGATAGGTGGTGCTGAACAGGAGAAGAAAATAACCCTCTGCAATGCGGAAGAGACGTTCAGAATCTTCTACAAGATGGTGGAGGAGATCCTGATGCTCAAAGAGGATGAGAGGGTTCGCCAGGTGGCGGAAGCAGCAGGAGAGTGACCAGATGGGCACGCGAAGCTAGAGCTGTGGGCTATGGCCAGCTCGATAAGGAGGGGATTCAGAACGGGAAGTCTAGGACGTCTTTGGCTTGCCTTCTGAAAATTGTGTCAAGCATCATGGAGTTCGTAGCATGCCAGCGATCGCTGCGGGAGGTATGCTACGGCCAATGTGAGCCGTAATTAATGTATGTACCTACATTACTTACAAATTGATCATTTTAATTTTTTCCCATGCGAAGGAAAATTTTACCTAACCAGGTAATACAACTAGTAAATTATATTTCTATTAATAAAGTAGAAAATTACTGAAAGTCAAACGCAAATAAAGTTATTTTTTAAATGTCTACAATAGTAACCTAACCTTTTGCAATAAAAAAATGTTGTGATGATGTATATTGATTGACAACTATATTATTAAGATTAACTAAGTACCATTAAATTGAGTTGAATCTATTTTTCAAGTATAATATATTATTATATAATGTATAATTTATTATATTATAATAACTTTGTACCTATATATCATTATTATTTATTATCATATACATAATAATATGTTTGCTAATGGCCCATGCCGCCGAAGCTACAAAAAGATCAATAAAAAAAAATAAAAAAAATAATGTTTTCATATTGCAGACAAAAATGTATCTATTTCAATCGCTCATTCAAACTTAAGTATTATTACTATTCATTTTTAATGTTTCTAAGATAATTCTAAATATTCTAAATATCACAATTTTCCATTAAAAAAAAAAATTCAACTTTACATATATAGATATGATATCGAGTTTTCAAATATATTACTTATAGTTTCTGGTTGTGCTATATACCTGTGTATAATAATATTTAAACTATTTGTACATAACGTTGGCCTAATTTCGAACTTATTTTAAAGCTAATTCAGTGTGTATATTATGCAATATGGCGACATGAGTCAATATACTTATTACATGTAAATGTTTCATAATTATTTTTATTTTTTTCGATAAACTTTTACCAAGGTTTATTTAAATTTGTTCGGTATAATTACTTGTCAATGACAGTTATTTGAAGAATTAGAAAACGCGTCGATGAAGGAATAATATTTGAGTTTTCTTTAATTATAATATTATATAGTAATATTATTCAGTTTTATTTATACAGTAAATTGATTTTATAATTTGATAATTTTCAAATCCATATTGTAACCTCTTTACCCTACCGTCACAAAGGCTTAAAACAAAAAATAACATTACCATGAAGATTGATTTTCTAAGTACCTAGTACATACAGCTTCTCCAACTACGCAAAAGGTACCTATGTTTTAGAATAAAGCTGTTTTTAATGTATTACGTAATAACCAGCCAGTTTCATCTAGGGGTGGATCTAGGGGGAAGGAGGGGGGTCAGGAGGTCAGCTGACCCACAGTTAATATTTGCTGATCAAATTGGGCACTTTTCTTGGGCAGTTGGACACTACGACCCTCGAATAAACACACGTCACGCATACAGTATAAATTAATTTTTTTGTTTTGTATACCAATTACACAAGTATAGATTTCTAATCTGGTTTTAATAAGTGGCCCCTTAAAATGTCCTGACCCACAGTTTCCTAACTCTGGATCCACCCCGGATTTCATCATTCATATACAATATACATGCTATAATGTAGTGCCACAAACAGGAATACAGAATACTAGGTACCTAATCCAATTCAAGCACATAATTTACATGTGCTACATATTGTGTAATTCATTATTATTAATACATTTGTATTCAAAAAATAATTTATTTTTATGGTTTTATGAATTGTAATAATTTAATTTTGTGCCTCAGACTAAATATTTTTTGTCACTTGTAGATCCACATAGAGGGAATTTCTCCATTTTAGATGTGGCCATGCAGATAGGTACCTACAGTAGGTATTTTTATCTGCTCTTATTGCCCTCTAGGTACTATACATTAAGTCTTATTGATTATAATTAAATTATTTGTATGTGAATATGCAAGTATGATTTGGTATAGAATTTTTATCAATAATATATATTATATACGACCATAGTCACAGTTTCTTTTAGCTATAAGCTGCATTTAAGTAGAACATTACATTCTATAAATCGTAAAGTAACAGAAACTGTAAATTACGCTGATGTTGTTATTTTTGAATTAGATAACTTAAAAAATAATATTGAAAAAACTTTTTAAATTGCTTTATAAACAGTAAAAACTCCAAAAGTCTGTTGATAACTTAGAATATTGTATAGTAAGAGCCAAAAATTGATAGTATACAAAAAAAACTCGTAACACAATTATTTGAGTAGACTCTCCGGAAAAAACATTACCAAATTGTTACAACAATTCAATTTTTTGACGATTTCGTGAAACTCCTTAGGGTGAGATTCCAAAACTATATGATCTAATTACTCGTATTTCCTTTTTCTATAAATTATTACTGAAATTATGAATATTATAAGAAATCATTTTAGTGTTTATTTATGGTTCATAGATTTAACTAATGAACACTTGGATTGAAAAATCAAAAATTGTTAGAAAAATTGTGAGTAAATAATTATTAAGTTATCTATATGGCTATTGACTATATTATAAGGTATCTACAACTGATAATTCGAGATTAATGAAATGCAATATTTCAAATTTATATTACTAAAAAAGTAAACACAAAATAGTATTAACTACCTACACGTTTTTAATATCATATCGTTATGTTATGTATGCAAAAAATATTACGTAGGTACTATATGCAAAAGATAAAATTTATATAATTGTATTTATTTACTAATTTAATAATAACAAAAAAAAATAGCTACTAGATAACTATAATATTGATAGAAAAAAACCGAGTAAGTGGATGTCGCTCTGCTGTACAGTAGGTTACAAGTAGGTCAATGTATAACGGATTATACTTAAATTGAATTTGATGATATAATATCATTGTATAAGAAAAACGATTCTGAGCGGAGACGGTTTGTCAGTCTGGAATTTTTATATTGTTATTATTTATTATATCCTATAAGTTGAATTAATATTATAATATTATTATTTTTTTTATTCGTTACTATGGTGGTAAACAAAGTGATAGAAATTAAAATCTCATTTTCAGCAGTTTTTCGTAATTTGTCGGTAGTTTTTCCCGTGGCATTAAATAACTATTGAGAAAATCGCAAAATTACCTCTCTAAAGTAGGTACCATCTTGATCCAATTTGCTAAAAGATAAGGTACCTACTATATATGTATAACCTAACCATTGTAAAACCACTAACTTCCTCGTTCCGCTCAGAATCTAAAATATATGTTTACATAAATCATATTGCAGTATTTATTATAATCTTGTTTGTTCTAGTTAAAAAAAAAAAATAGTAATAATTACATTAATATAATATTATGATCCATTTGGGTGATGTAACTGATTAAGATATCGTAAAATTAATTTTTTTTTAATTCTAGTGTAATCTATATTATTATATAAAATTGCAAGGTGTTTTCTACGACCGCGCTAACCGAGAAAACTACTGAACTGATTTGGCTGATTCTTTTTTTGTTATGTTCGTAATTGTCAGGACAAGGTTCTTATGAAAGAAAATTAGGTTATATAAATATATATAGATATACTTAAATAAAAACACGGGATAGCTATAATAAACGATGGACCATATGGAATGTGGGGTGATCCAATATACATAATACATAACATATATACGCATTAGGCATATATCTACGCATCCTCGTACACATACACGACACATGCAAAACATTAATAGTATTCAACACCTCTCCAAACAGACGTTTAGTAAAAACAAAACAATTAATTATTAACGGCGCCACACGACACCCCATTGTAACTCATATAACTCATAGATAACTCGTAGATAACTCAAGACCCCGTCGACAATTTTCCGATCAAGACGTTTAGACATAATAACATAATAAATTACCAGCGGCACCTTTGTCACACCGCTGATGACAGAATCATAAACACATCAATACGTAAACGCAGATATCGATGCATATTATCAGAAGAAGGGATTACACCAAAATCATATTGTATAAGGACCCTACAGGATCGACTCGCCAGCAGTTTTTTTCCATAAGACATGCACAACGTCCACGCCAGTTAACGTCACAATACACCTTCTCCACTGTTCAAAGGAGTATCCACCACCATCCATTCAGACGTACCTATATGTATATTGAGTCATTTCAATATTCGGCATGACCTTCTAATCAATTATCCCGTGTTTTTATTTAAGTCTATACATTATATTATATTACACTAGTATTTGTAGATCAATAGAAATCAGAAATCCCAGTACATTTTTCGAAAGTCATTGGTTATGGATTGGAAAATTCGTGAATCTGTTGTGTATTGCACAGAGGGGGTCCGTTTCTCAGTTGACATTTTAATGGGCATTTCTGCTGTTAGAACATTCTTGTTAAACGTATAGAGGGAACGAAACAATTTGCGTCACTCAGCAGTAGTGAAAATAAAAATAAAATAATTTAAATATAATGAATAGGTACTTGTTTATTAAATATTAAACGTACGTCACTTGTAGCTGTGGATGGCGTAATGTGGTTATATTTTTAAGAGGGGGGGGGGGTGAATATTTTACATGAATATAACCACAAAAAAAATAGTTTGTACGAATTGGTATCCCGTCTCAATAAAACGCATGTGTAGTATGTGTATTATAATACTATAACGCACGTCTTAAACACGTCTTATGCACTCACATATAACCATAAAATAATATATTAGATGTGGTTACGGAATGACAGTTACCGACCGCGACAGCATGAAGGAATACAAATTATGTGAAATATTAAAATATATATTTTATAAGACTTATCATATAAATAATAAATAATAAACTATTAACTAGGTGTCTACTGTCTCGTCTCAGTAATGAAGTAATAAATGTTTGATTTATAAATAATATATATTATATATTTTAGTATTTGTAAATGTTCTTATCATAACAAATGTTACAGATAGGTCATAGGTACCTAGTACCTACAGTAATTTATCGTTATCATATGATATACGTAATGTGCTTGCCACTAAACTACCTACTACCTATCACTGTTAAATGCTGTGGTGATTATACTGACAATAAATGATAATAATTGACATCTGATACTTCTAAACATCATTAATGGTCTTTTCTAATAATTGTAGGCGATCTACAGCGTGATAATGCATCTTTCACTAAAAGCTGGCCTTGTATTACTTTGTAGTGTCACATGTCACATAATTTAAGTAAATCGTAAAGTCTCAATTCCTTAAAAACAAATAAAACTCTGACATGATATAGTGGCTGTATATTGACTGCTGTACTGACTGTACAAGTACTGAGATTTATTTTGAGCAGGGGATAAAATGGCTACATTGGAATTTCAGCATTCACTCAATTTTCAAACATTAAATTACCTACCAATTACAAATATTTTATTAGCAAATGTATACTATCCGTAAAATCATAAAAGTATAATTGATAAGTTGATCTTTTAAAAGGTTACATTATTAATATTATTTACATTTACTTATAGTTTAATTACTATGTTCCAAGAATACATTATTTTCTTAAAATGTATTGTTATATCATAATATTATGATATAATAATAATTTAATATCTGATAATTAAATAAAAATAGGTAATTTATGTAGATACTTATGCTTAATAAATTATAATATTATGATATAAACATTATAAACATATTATTATATCTTATTAGTTATTATAATTTAAAATGTATACAAATAAAAATAATTTAAGGTATTATTTTACATTGGATCTCTAGTAACATTTAAAGGGATTTAAAGACGTTGCAGAAAGTTTTCTATTTATTTTGGTTGGATGCAGTGCATTCAGAATTTTAATATTCTATTATAAAAATTGATCGTGAATGAAGATAAAACTATTTCAAAATTTTAAATTATAAAATAATTACAGATAATGCCCAAAGTCGATGAAATTTATAAATTTTACAGAGGTAGGTACTTCAGATAAAAGTAAATAATAAATACTACTACCAGCTATTGAGATTTTCATAAATTATTATTTTAAGAATTAAATTTTAAATATACGAGTATTATAATATAATATAACAGACAAATATTTTGTTATACCTATAGGTACTATTTTCAAAACGTTTTTATATGTTTTTGACAAAGTATTTAGAGTTAACTATCGTTATATCAAAACTCAGGGGACACAGGTCAAAGTTCGATGTATCGAGTTTTATTGTAATAGTAATTATTTCAAGGATATTTCAATAGAGTTCGACATTACAACAATTTGAGATATCGACGTTTGTCATGATAAGAGTCTACTGTATTCTATTTTTTTAAATGCTTATATATACATATAGTTTTCACTGATTTTTATTTACAATTCAAAAATTGCATTCATTATATATCATACTTGAACGTTCAATGCCTACACATTTTATGAATATTATTAAATGTTATAACCATAAATCGTAATTCAAAGATCGAAAAATAGCGATTAAATTATGTTAAGATTCATTGTTTTCATAAATCATGATGATATACGTATTGTTGTTAGACAAGTGCACACACCCAGTCTTTTTTCCCTGTCCGTCGTTTTGTATAAGTAATTTAATTGGTTATACTCAGTACTCACTGCTTATACCTGCTTCCATTATTTATCTTGATGGAAGCTTATATATTATTAAACTACTTAACTACGAGATAAGACAGGTCAGACTGTGATCAGAGGTAAAAATATCTTTCAATAGTTAGTTTCGTCTTGATGGGCACGCGACTATGATTATAATCAGCAGATTAAAAGAAAATATATTTTATTTATACTTGTATATTATTATATTTACTGAATTCTACCACATTATACATTATACAAACAATAATATTCCTTTAAACTAAAAATATTATGACTGAAAAAAAAAATTATATAATATACCTCGATATTATGATGCAAAATATATAATAATATTACAAGCTTGTATAAATACAAAGAAAATTAGATAAGCTAAATAAAATATTTATTTAAATATTATTGGTTTTACCATGACTAAATAAACAGGCAGTCAGCTCGATAACAATGCGCATAAAATTGTGATAAAGTGTTCCCCAGACTTGGAATAAACGCTAAAATATTGTATGCTATAATAATAATCTACATTATACATTTTATACAGCGAGTTCCGCTTAATGTGATCACTGGTTTATAGAATCAACCGTTTATTAGAATCAAAAATGAAAATCCCAAACCAAATTGTATGTCACTAATGTTAAATTGACCTTTTATTAGAATCACTAGTACCGGATAATTGAATCACTTTTATGAACAATCTTATCGTTTTTATGGTTATGTTAGTAATTTTAGTTAGGTATGTATAATTTATATATTGTAAACAAATAATCAAAAAAACATGAATATTAATTTTAATTTAATTTCAGGCTAATATGGAAATGAAATTGGTAGACTGTCAAGTACAATCAAAAATAGATAGCTTCTTTAATTTGTTTTAAATGTATTTATTTAATTTTAATTTTAATTTAAGCATAAATGTATACCTAAATATAGAACCATTAAATAAAAATAATGTAAAAATAAATAATTGTATGTCTTGTAAATTATTAAATATGTATGTTAATTTAAATAAAAATGTAATTGTATTAAAAGATTGAATTATGAAAAAAATGTTGTAAATGTTTTATAGAATCAACCGGTTAATAGAATCAAAATGACCTGCACCAAAGTGATCACATTAAGCGGAACCCACTGTATTATTCTTTCCATGTCTGGGGAACATGTGCGACGATAGCGAAAATGAAATTTTTGCCAACATGTCTGTTTATTTAGTCGTGGGTTTTACCTTCTTTGGACATTCATCTTACGTAGATATTCCAGGTAAGCTTCAATAGACTGTACCTATATAGGCTAAATATATTATGAGCTTCTATAAGTATTTAAGTAATTATTTCTAGAAATCACAAATCATAACATTATTTTCTTTTATCTAAGTTAAAAATGTCTATAATTGTATATTATAAATAAATATAAAATAAAACATTTAATTTTCAATTTATTTTTCCGTAACACTGTTGAGAAGTAAATGAAAAATATATTATTAATATTTATAACGACATAAAAAAAAATAACAATAAAAACTTAGAAATCCAATAATGGTAGGTACTTATTTTAAAGATGCTTGAATATCATATTCAAAAAAATAGTTTTTCTTACAAAATACGTGTAAATATAATTTTAATATTTTTATAAAACATATTTCAGGGGAAAAATCTTCATAGGTATAAATATAAAAAGAAACATATTATTAAAAAAAAGTTTTCACATATTTTTTGTCTTGAACTATTTTCCAGTTTAATAATATTAAACTACAAAAAATAAATTATATTAAAATATCAATTTACTTTTTTTATCTTGTAATTTGAAGTGGAATACATTTTTGGTTAAATGTATACTTTAGCAACGTGATTAAAATAAAAGACAATTGGATATAAAGTTCTAAACATAATTTAACGAGCATGTACTATAGGTACCTATAGTTTAACTGTGCTGGAACTATCCTTGGAGAGGTTTGTTGTTTAGTTATAAGTTTTTTGAAGGAGCCAAGTCTATTGAGTTGATTCGAGGTTTCTCGTTAGTGTTAGAAATTTCTGGCTGAGGTAGTTTGTTTTTTGAATAATGATTATATCTGATTGGGCTTCTGGAGTTTATTTAGTTCTTTGTGAACTTTACATCCTTTATAATTATTTGGACGAGGCCCGCTGAATAAGGCACATTTGGCTGTTTTTTTTCTATCTCTGATGCACTGAGATCAATTGTAGTTTTCACCACAATACGATCACGTTTAGGATGATGATGACATTAAGCACTGGTGACGGGTGTGGCCATACGATTAACAGCACATACATTGAGGGGTATCTTTCTCGGAAAGAGGAGCTTCGACTATGGTTTAGAGAAACACAGTAAAGTTAACTTGGAAATTTGGGAGTTACTTTTGGAAAGTTATAGATCGATAAAAAAAACATTGGTGACTTGATTAGCCTGTGAGTTACATTTATTATGATCCTTATTTGGAAACAGTATATAAATACATACCTCGTATTTACGATATGTAACTCATATTTGATAAAAACAAGCTTATAAAGTAACCGCAAGTTATAAATGTTTATGTTTATTTAGTTTTTAGTAATAATAATAACTATTGTATGATAATGTTATTACTATTTTATTTTGTTTTGTCTTACAATATTATACGGTGATTTTTTTCACTTAAGTGTTTCGTTTATTTTTTTAACCATCTAAAATTTAACTAACTATATGTACGAGCTCAAATAAAAATCTTTTTTTAAACTAATATACGATAAGATGTAATTTCTAGTATTTATCTCTACTATAATATAATATCTGGGGAGGAAACTGATTCTCAACTAGTGGCCAAGTGGCCTACGTCACACTGTATTTGGGCCTAACGGGAAAATTATGCAAAAATGTTTTGCGCTGGTGCCTCAAAATTGTAATTGTGGTACTTTATCCAACGCAAAAATAATATCCTTACAATTGTATTATTCACATCTAATTATAGCCATGCCAAATTACTGGTCTCTAATTTTGGTCTCTTCTAATAATTAAAACCAATATACTATCATCACCATATACTTTTCAACTCGTGCTCTACATATTGCAGAACAACAATACTTTCATTCCAAACCATTCATACCTCTCAACCAAAAAAAAAAAACTTAAGTACATCAAGGCACTCATATAGATATTTGTATCAAATACAATATACCCCAACCATTATGCTGTTGCTGAATATGCTGATGACTAAGCGATCGTCTCTATTCATGAAAATCCACAAATTGCTTCCGATTACCATCTTAAACATAATATCCAATCGTGGGTATCATCATAACTGGAAAACCAAAGTAAATGGATAAATAAATCATTTTATATCACATGCTACATGCACATTCAATCACGACATATTTCAACTTAGCTTTGAATAATGTTCTTATCCAAACTTTATCGTCTAATAAAGTACCTTGAGTAAACTTTAAGAAATAAATTGATATGATTCACCATATTTAATTTAGTTTTCAAAATGTAATTCACTTACTTATTTTATTTACTGAGTTAAATAAGATATTTAAACGGAGGTACTCTCACAATTTGTCTACTTTCAAAATCTGAACTTTTAACTATCACGCATTCACTATTCACAAAATACAAAAATAATTTTTTATAAACTATTCCTAAATCCAATATGAATTTAAAACTTCGAGACCTTACTATAATAAAATGCAACCAATTTAAAACAAAATATTCCAATTTATAATTAATACTTAGTGTTAGTATTTTATACACAAAATCAAACCTCATGTTGGGACTTGTAAATGAAAATAGTAGTTGGTAGTTGTTATTGAAGTTTAATTCCCAACCCAACGTGCTGACAGAAATATTTACTATGGCCTTCCATAATGTTTCAAAATATCTCAAAACAGACTTAAAATATTATTATTGTTATAATAATTATTATTTAATATTTTGTACTTGTTAAAATGAAAAAAAAAATTCAGTCCACTAAGTCTAAATAGGTAGTTAATTTTTTTTAAATGTAAGCAACAGGTAAGCCTACTAAATATTTTGAAGGCTGCTGTGATAGCACACTAACATTCATATACAACGACGAAAGTAATTTCTCGTGTAACCATGTAGGCTGTAAAATTAAAACTCTATTACTAATATCTTCAGTTGGTGTGGCTTTTACAAATCAATACAATATACAACCATAATTCATTAGGTTGTAAAAATAAAATATGCATATTACCTATAATATAATTTTAAAGAATTGGTACATTTTAAAATTTAAAAATAAAAAAGGTGGGCAAGTGGGTGTCGTTCTGCTGTACAGTAGGTTACTAGAGGGTCACTGTAATGGATGGCAATAAATTTAAATACAATGATATAATATCATTGTATAAGAAAAGTCAGCCTATAATATTACTAAGTATATTTGATGATATTATTGTGAATAAAGTAATTTATATATTATAACCTATTTGCGTAGATTTACCAATTTAGTAAAAATATAAACTTCAAACGCTCATAACAATTTAATTTGATAATATTATGCTTGTAGACATTTTTTTTTTTTTGATAAAGGTAGACAAACCTTTGAGGAATCTTGTATTACATTTTTAAATCTTAGATTTAAAAAGAAAAATTTTTATGAATTCATAACTCAAAATAATTTGCTAATTTTTGTGATTATTCCATATTTTGTAAACTTTAAATGCTTATAAAAAAAAACTATGACTAAGGATTTTTAATATTTTTCCAACGACCTTGTAACAATATGTTAGGAGCCTTGTATTACATTTTCAAGCTTTTTTAACCAACAAATAAAATTGTATTGACATTCATAAAAAAAAAAAAAACTAAAAATTTGTAAACTGAAAATGTCCGTAATCAGTTCAAAGAAAATCAATATTTTTTGATAATTTTATCGCGTATAGAAAATGCCAATATAAACAACCAGTGAAAATTGCATGTATTCTACGGTCGTTTGTTTTATAGTTATGCCAAAAAACAAGAATCGATTTTGTCAAAAACCTATTTTGCGTAAAAATTACCGTTTTTCCTTAATTTTTTTTTGTATATACCACCGCTTTTGACTACTGTGACTACTGTGAATTTTAAATATTGACCTTTTCAATGCACCAACTAGATTCACTTTCTCTTCAAACAAGATACTGAAGTTGAAAATCGAAGCATTATTTCGACTTCTTATCGTGTACACAGACACAAAAAAACACACACATCATTGTACAATTAATACATTCATCGCTCCGCTCAGAATCTAAAATTAAGTAAGTATAGCTATTGGATATTGGGTAATACATTTTAGAGTTATTATAAATGTTAATTGGTTTATACTAGGTACAGCTTATAATTGTATAGGTTTTATACCAATTAAAACAATAGTAACAAATAATAATAAAATTAAATTACGCGTTAAACTAATAGTATTAGTTAACGGTGGTTTTAAAATTTGCTCAAGCTTATTAGAATTTCTCCCTCAAGCACATTGTTATTATGGCCATTTGATAACTATCCTAGTATAGTAATTCAGAAGAGGAAACAATTATACCACTAAATAAATTTTTAGTTGGAACCTATAATATACTATAATTACCTAATCCTATAATCATATCATAATATTGTCTATAATCAACGACTTATTGTATGAGTAATACATTTTGAATTTGTAGCACAGATATGTGTTTAATTCATAACTAATATAGGTCTATGAAAATGGTAAGGTTATTAAGTTTTATATTTTTACACCTTTTCACATACATAGATATGTAATAGTGTAATTTAGATTTTAATTCAACCGAATAAGTTTGATAAAATATTTATGTGACAACCATATAATAATTTATTTTGAAACTAAAAACAAATTTAATATCAAGACAAAATTAGTAATATTTTTTTTTAAAACCTAGTTTTACATCGAATGTTTTAACAGAATATTATAAATTATTCTCTCTTTAAATGAGACTTATTGTGAAGAATATGCTGCTCATTTAGCAATTTTTGTTTGTTTTTCCTAAGATATCGGTCTACATCGAAAAGTTTTAATTGATAAATAAATTAACAGACCTCATGTTTATATTGCTTATGACGGGCACATTTTGATCTCGGTACCCTTCATTCTACAAATTTCCATTTTTAATATTATTTCCATTATAGTATTATTTAAAATTAATTTATCATCCCCGTCAGAACAATTATTATTATTTTGAAAGTATGCACTTAAATAACTTCATGTTGACTGTTGAGCTTTTGTTGAACCTCATTGATCCTCGTCCTGTTTTCAATTAACAACGAATTCCAGTGAACATTCCAATACTAAATAATGTAATGCGATATAAACAACAGTCGATAATAATATTATAATATCCATCGTGTTCACCAATTACCTAACCAACCGAGATTATTCATGGAAAATGAACAATGGCGGTTGGTACCTATACCTATATATTCTATATTATAATATTGGGTATATAATTATTTATAGACGCGTAGTCGACAATAGACTCGTGAACCTCTGCTGCACATAGCAATATAAATATGGTAATGACGTAATGTCAGTATTTTGCAACTCGTCCACACCTATATAGATTAAATAAAATCATAATGACTTCGTTCTGGAGTAGGTTTGTATGGAAACAACGTAGGTACCCAGTATTATAACGGTTATAAGAGATACCTAGGTATACTTAAACCTAACCTATATACGACGCGCGTTTACGATGTTAGGGGTATGTCCTATATTATTATCCGTTTGCTGCAATCATTTGCAGCGCAATACTTCCGGAAAGTTTTTCACATCGTAAATAAATGATTACTAGGTAGTAAGAGCACAATAAAAGTTTTCCTGATCGCACGACGGGGTAGGTACACTGCTGTCATAGTGTCATTTGCGTTCACCAAACATGAGCGTTTGTCGACGGGAATCCGAATTATTATAGCAAGGCCCGTCGAATATATTACATAATAATATTGCATTTATTATGCACAGCTCGTGTCATACGGAAATAATGATAGCCAACATTACGGAATTAAAATATTATTATATATTATTTAATTTTACAGCTGTCGGCGAGTATATAGGCAGGTACGCAGAATACGCACAACGATACGGCAAAAACTATGATATGCTATAAAATATAAATTTTATTTGTACATAATTTAATCATTATAATATATCACTGTAATGATTTACTATATTATATTATATAATTGAATATTCAATATAAAGTTTACTAAAATGCGTTGTTGTTGCAGGAATAATAGCAGTTGTTTCAATTTGAGCGTCGATTTCTCGATGTTAGGTTTACGCATACACACTGTACATTATAATGTACATAGAACTGCTGTGTTTGCGTTTTTTCTTTCTATATTGGTATCAAACCTCACGAATTTCCTACACTTGTATTTTAGTGCTCACAATTTGTGTAATAAGGCACACCGATGGAGTGTGTTATAGAATGCTATATATTATATTTTACTATATAGTGAACCGCTTTTTTGGCTCCGGAACAATGATTGTCGGAAAAAAAAATCCAACTGTAACTATATAATATATTACATATTGTGACGTTATAATTTGTTTGAATTGAACATTTGGAGGAGTGTTGTTAAATAATCGATTTTACGACTCGTATACATTACGCGGTGCAATAATATAGGCTTACGCTTACAAAACGTATATATAGTCATAATATAGCAATCAAACATCGCTTTAAAAAATACTATTACAACCACCTAGTCCTTATAATAGATGGATGGCGTTTGTTTTTAATATTTACCATTATATATTTATACCATACATGTAACACTAATTTTGTTTATATATATTGTTTTATTTCATACGATTTTATTAGTATGATTTGAAATATACCGTCTGAGTAACAAATAAATCATGGATTATGCAATCTCAAAACTAATACACTCTACTGTCACTATTTGTAACTGTAAATATAAAACATATAAAACATGTACAAATTTACAATTAAATATATTAAAATTGAGCAAGTGGGTGTTGCTCTGCTGTACAGTAGGTTACAAGTGGGTCACTGTAATGGATAGTGTTAAATTTTATTCCAATTATATAATATCATTGTAGAAGCAAAACGATTCCGAGCGCAAACGGTCAGTCAGCCTATGATATTACCAAGTATATTAATTGTTGATATTATTGTGTATAAAGTAATTTATATATTATAACCTATTTACGTAGAACCTTATTTTAAATTTTCAATCCTTAGCTATAAAAGTTGAACATTTAATATATTTTTAACCACAAAATAATTATTAAATTTTATCAAAATTCGAACTATAAAAAAAATTGTGACTATGTATTTTTAATATTTTTAAACTGCTATTGTAACAATATATTAGGAGCCTTGTATTAAATTTTAACACTTTTTTACACAACAAATAAAATTTTATTGACGATTATGGGGAAAAAAAACTAAAAAAATAGAAAGCTGACAATGTCCGTAAACAGCTCGAAAAAAAATCAAAATATTTTCAAAATTTTATGGTATATAGAAAATAAAAATATAAACTTTTAGCCAAATTTGCATGCAATGTTGTAAAAATATGAACTTCAAACGCTCATAAAAATTTAATTTGACTTTCTTGCTGACATTTTTTTTTTAATAAAGGTAGACATACTTATGAAGAATTTTGTATTACTACAAACTTGAATTCTCAACTCAAAATAATTTGGCAATTTTCATGATTTTCCCGTATTTTGTCAAGATTTGAACTTTAAATGCTCATAAAAAAAACTGTGAATATGGATTTTTAATATTTTTCAAATTTCATTGTAACAATATAGTAGGAGCTTTGTATTAAATTTTCAAGCTTTTTACACAACAAATAAAGTTTTATTGACACTCATAGAAAAAAAAACCTAAAGAAGTTTGAAACTAAGTATATCGTTAAACAGCTTAAAACAAGTCAAAATATTTTGAAATTTTTTCATGTATAGAAAAAGCTAATATTCAGTGAAAATTTTATGTATTTACGATGATTTGTTTTAGAGTTACACCAAAAGCCAAAATCGATTTTGTCAAAAACGTGCGTAAAAATTCCCGTTTTCCTTTAATTGTTATGTTGTTTTTCCGGGCGCTTTTTAAACTATTGGGAATTTTGACTTCCCAAAAGTACCAACTAGATTCACTTTTCTATCGAACATAAGATACTGAAGTTGAAAATCGAAGCTTTCGACTACTATTCATGTGCACAGACACAAAAATAAAAAAAAACACACATCATTGTAAAATCAATACATTTATCGTTCCACTCAGAATCTAAAATATGAAATAACATACAAATTGTGAAAACTTTTGTAGTACGACTTAAAATGTGTGAACTTCATTATAAACATAAAATATGGACTAGTATAAATCTTGAGTGATTTCTTTTATAAATGGTACTAAATAATTTGATGATTTATGAATCATTTATTTTTATTTAACTTTTTTCATTATTATATAAAGTTATATTTTTAATTTATAATATTTACAATCACCAGTGACATAACAAACTAATTTTTATCACTAAATTAATCATGTCTATGCGACTATACCTATACAAAATTACAAACATAATATTCTAATTTATCAAATTTATTTTACTATAAAACGTGAAAATAACTATACTAATAATTTACAATAACTTTGTCCGCAAGTAATAATAATGATTAATGATATATTATTGATATGTTACCAATTTACCATATACAGTATGCACGTAGTAGTACCTACGGCCTACCTATACATATTCTATAATATTCTGTGACGGTAAAACAATATTTATATATGATTAAATAACATACAACAAAAAATTAAATAATATATAATAATATAGCTTTAGTTATTCATTCGCTTGTATTTTTAGAAAAATTATAAGTTATTTAACTGATAAAGACAGTGGCGTAGCCCCTCCCCCCTCCATGGCTAGGGTGGACATTGTCACCCCCCAAAAATCAGCCATATTTTTGCCAGATATGCGATAAGTTATGAATGAAGAAAAAGAAATATTGACCACTTTTATAAAAAAATCTGTTAGAAAAATGAAAGCTTTAAATTGTACTTGGACACAATAATAATGTTATATTATAATAGTAGGTAGGTACTTCTTAAATATGGAAGTTGTTTGCAATAAATTAATATAAGTAAAAAGTCTTGTAGGATATTATATTATTATAAATTATGAAATGTTGATCGGTACAAACCACAAACACTTTAAAATCAACAAATAATGTATCTAAATGCTTTCCAATACGCCATGGCCCATGAGGTGTAAACTGATTTTCAATAAATATAAAAAAACGTTGATATCTGATTGAATAATATTCATTTTTTAATTAAAAGGTCTTATATTGTTTGTGTAGTTAATTTGACTAAAGTTAATAGGAAACACAAATTTTAATTAATTTTTGATATTGCATATTTTAGCATATTTATATAAAATTATATGCATATTTCTATTATTTTTATCACAATCTTTTAAAATTTGTCCCTAGTGATTCGTGTTTCCTATTAGAAATGAATTTTGATCGCAAGTCATAATAACACACTAGATTTTCAACATGTTTAGAAAAAACACTTCCAAAAATAATGAATTTTTCGAGTTTTTGCATTACAATATGATTATGTTTTTTCAATTAATTGATTTTTTTAGTTAATTATAAAACATAATATTAGTATTCAATGTTAGATTTATAATATGTAAATTATTTAAGCAATATAATTACCATTTTAATAATATAGTAAAACGCACCTAAACCACTTATCTACTCCATAATTTTATAATATTAATCGATAAATTTAAAATTGTAAGTTATTTTATTAATAATTAAATGAATTTAAATTTAAGTCATTTTCTATTCTAGTTACCTCTTTAATATTAAAACATTCAATAAAATTTGACATTACTCGTTTAGCAACGTACTATATTCACAATTACAATTACAATAATCAATAGAAAATAACTGTTAGAATCCAAATATCTATGCATACTTAATGTGTTATAAACTAATAACACACATTTCCATTATTAAAAAACGTGTCAATCCAATAATTAATGAAATTTAAAAAAAATAATCTACAGATCAAATCGCTGCAGATATAATCCGTTTATATTATTATCTTACAGTAATAAATTATTCATCTTCAAGAAAAAAATATTGAAAACTTATATTGTAATGCAAATATAATAAGCTTCAACTCAACTAAATCTTGGATAATAATTTGCTGGAGCTAAATTCAAACAAAATCAAACATTAAATTCACAAAATATCACCATTCAAAGGAATTTAATATCGTTACTATGTTTAACTAATTATAAATCAAATTGCTCATATATATGCATTGAAAATGTTAATTATATAAAATAATTAGGGTTGTATATTTATTCTCAATTAAAATGAAGAAAGCAAATTGATTACCTATTTCAACTTATTCGTAAATTATTCATAACTTAAGAGATGTACTTGATGTCTTGATAAAAGGCAATTAAGATTAGTGTAATTCGTTCAGTCACTTATTTCTTATGGTATTGAGGTTTCGGGATGAGCTTCTGATACTCATTTCATTATTTAAGCAAATTAAAAATAACAGTCAATAAAATAATTCGATTTATATTGAATTTATACCTACTACCCAATACTGATTTTGTTTACAGTGAACTAAATCATTATAATTTTGATAAGTTATTTAAAAAATGTTTGTTATACTTGTATATAAACATAGAAACATTATTTCAATATATAGGTAAACACAAATTTAATATACAAAATTTAAGACAAATATTAGTATAACTTTGTCTATATGTTATAAATCGTTTGCTTTTAAAAGCTAGCTAAATACCTGAATACCATCTATTATATGTTATATTATTATGTGATAATCTAAACATAAATATTCCCTTTTTAATAATTATAATCATTTTAAACATTTTAAAAATAATCTAACTTCAGCTTATTACTTACTGTTACTATATAGGTATTTATTATTTTTTTTTTACTCTTCATAATAATTAACGAATTGTGTATAGATATTATAAAATGTAGGAACACAAACTTGAGTATATAAACTAATAAACATCCATTACAAATATTACTTAATTAAGGGGTTTGCAAAAAAAAATAATAATTATTATTAATAATAATAAAAATTATAATAATAATTAATACTAATTATAATTAGTCTTTTAGAATTCAGAGCGGAACTATTTGATTTTACTATGATGTGTGTTTGTTCACAAGATAAGTAGTCGAAATAATGCTTCCATTTTCAACTTCAGTATCTTGTTCGATGGGAAAGTGAATCTAGTTAATACTTTTAAGAGGTCAAAATTCCCAATAGTTTAAAAAGCACACGGAAAAACAACATAATAATTAAAGGAAAACTGAAATTTTTATGCAAAATCGGTTTTTGACAAAATCGATTTTGGCTTTTGGTGTAACTTAGGAGCCTTCCACCTATCTTTTTCACGCTATTTTACTCAACAAATAAAATTTTATTGATATTTATAGAAAAAAAAAACTAAACAAATTGAAAACTGACAATGTCCGTAAACAGCTCAAAAAGAGTCAAATTATTTTCAAAATTTTATCGTGTATAGAAAATACTAATACAAACATTCAGTGAAACTTTCAAGTATCTACAGTTATTCGTTTTTTCATTACAATAAAATAAGAAAATCTCTACATGAGAAATTGAGTGAATATCAAATGTTGTAAGAATATGAATTTCAAACGCTCATAAAAATTTAATTTAACTTTCTTGTAGACATTTTTTTTTTAATTAAGGTAGACATACTTATGAGAATTTTGTATTACATTTTAAAATCTTAGATTTAAAAAGAAAATTTTTTATGAATTTGTTTTAAACTCAAAATAATTTTGCAAATGTTCGTCATTTTTACGTATTTTGTCAATATTTGAACTTGAGATGCTTTTTTTTTTTTATTATAAAACAAGAATATATACAATCTGTAATAATCTATACAATGTGTAATATGGGGGATACAAGTATACAAGACGTAACGGCGTGATAGAAGGGGGGAGTCCAATGACTCTACTTCAAAATTTTAAATGCTTATAAAAAAAAATTGTGATTATGGATTTTTAATTTTTTTCATCTACCTTTGAAACAATAACCTAGATTAGATATTCTAATAGGTAACATAAAATAATAAAAGAGACAATTAATAGACTATTTATAATATCTTTAATTATAATTATTTATATTTTTAATGTAGATAGGTACATCACATTTACTTTATTAAAATTATAAAGCAGGTCAAGTTGGAGTACAAGTCAAATGTTACTGAAAAAAAATATATAATTATTAATTGTTGTTAATGTTGATCGTAGAATATTGAATAGATTACAAGTTGATTATTTATTTATTTTTAACCAAATTTGAATTACGTATGCCAACTGTTGGTTAGTAATTATTAAACAATAATTAAAATCGATAAAAGTACAAGTTAGACCTATTATATAGGTACTATTCCTAATATAGGTACACCCTGCACCAACGTCTCACATATTAAAATAAAATAATATTAATCTTCAGACTCACAGAACCATCAGAAACGCTGTCACTGTATATTGGATCATATCCATCTATATTTTGTCATGTGTATCAGTGTATGATTTATTTGTCTATGGTGTGACCGGAAATATATTAGACATGATATTATTAATATCAAGTAACGACGTCACCGTTTTAAACCATATATATTATACTATATATACAGCAACTAGATAGCTGTCTTTATATACTACAGCTGTGACCAATGTTGAAGTCGGCCGGATTTTTCCCACTTTAACCACATAAATAAGACGTATGGACACGTGAAAAATAATATTATATTGGATAATTATACATATTTTATATAGTATACATTTTAAATGTACAACAACATATTATAATGTGTACGAATATACATAATATACGATTTAATGAAAGAGATAACACTTATTGGTGTGATCATTTTCATTGTGGATCTATGCAGAATGATATTATTATGTGTGATAATGTTGGTACCTGGGCCACCTGGGTAAGGTATTTTATGAAAGATAAATTAAGTGCTGGATCCTCTTATAGAAGCTATTATTTTATCCAGTAATAGTAAAATTGCATATTTTATGCGCATAATACATATATGTAGTGACTATAAATAATATAAAAACAAAAAAGCACCAAAATACAAATGCGGTAAACTGTAAAGTAAATTAAATTCATTTTTTAATAGCATCATACACACTTATTTATGAAAAGGTTAAAGGACCCTTTTAATATGTTAATAATTTTAGTTACTGAACAAAGAACGCAATAACAGTAGCTATGTATATATTGTAGGTTTATCATATTATTCATATTTTACGTATAGGTATTAGGTATAGTATGATAATCTATACATTATGTATTAAGGCCATAATATTTGATATAGATGTTATTTAATCATAATAGAATTTGATTTTTAAATTATAACTTAAGTTAGATACAAATTAATTGAATAAGCCGATTATTTTACCTTTTACTTTCCCCAATGGGGAGGCCTTAAAATCATGTGTCGTGTGAGTGTGTCACACTAATAGTGCAATACCAAATTTAATTAGAGTATATAACTATTAATAAATGAAAATGTATAATTTTATTCGAATGGAATGTATTCCAAAAATTATTTTATTTTTTTTATAAATATTGGTGCAGTCAGGAATTTTAATAATTTTTTCATATTGATATTTTAATTTGTCTAATTTTATTATTGTAGGAACTTGAGAGACTCGCTATGGTGCATTACATTTTGAATTTGTATATTCATTTTGTCGAATGTGTGCGCCGTTTTATATAGTTCAGTGCTATACGCCTATACGATGTCTGCATTTTATATAATATCACACATTATATTATAAGAATTTAGAATATACCATTGTATCAACACTACTTCCAAAATTGATTTTGTATACCATCACGGTACCTATTATTACCATAGTACACTGCAGTACACTGCTGTAATTGTTCCTTTTGACATGACTAGATAGATAGTGATCACAGTTATAGAAAAGCGCCACCGTTAGAAAGTGAACATTAAAACATTTTCGGCACAGGTCAAAGAGAAAAATTCAAAATCAGAAATCATGACAATCATGTTACCTGTTTATGATTGGAAATCACAGAGTAGGCAATTTTATCTACCACCCAGCAAGCTCGGAATAGAGCACGAGACTCTTAATCTTAAAATGGGTTCGGGCCCAAAGTTACGTGCGTCACTTTGTAATAAATTCAAAAAATCTTAATAGTTTGTGGACGTAATTATGTAATAATTCCAAAGTATTGTACAATATAAGTTGAAAATATTTATAAGTTTGAATAGATAAAATTATAGAACTATAAAGTATAAAGAGAAATACAAATTTAGAAATAGGTAGGTACATGAATGTCTTAATAAATATAAATAAAAAAATAACTGCGAATCTCATATATAATACATTATGAACAATTTAATAATAATACAAATATTTGAGTAAGTACCTAATTAATTAATAACAGATAAATTATAAATATAAATCTCGATTGGAGAACCAAACAATTATATAGATTACCGATTTCAAATGATAAACCGGTAATAAAATAAGGAAACAGCATAGGTAACTTATAAAGACCTATTATATAGTTAAGATGTTTAAAAAATATAAAATCGTTAAAAATATGTAAAAAATGTCATCGATGAAATATCAACACCATTACCAAGAAGAAACAACAAACAATACATTCCTCCAATTATAACTTTCACGTTTGTGCGCAGTTTTATAATATGATCATATCTAACTTAAACTATATTAAATCATACAAAATTAATTCTAAAATGCAATGAAAAAGGTGTAATCGTGTCATTAACAAAATGTGCAAATGCCTACGACCCACTAATCTTAAATAATGGAAAAATATACTTGATCTACAAAAACTGTTCAGAGAAGGTATAAGTATTGCAATCAATATTAGGTATCATCTACGAACAACAAAAAAGTGTATGATCATATCTAGGTATAATTTAAGTATAATATCTATTCTGTGATAACACTGTGACATTGTGACACGGATTTGTTATGGAATCCAAACATCAACGTCAATCAAGTCATACCTACCTCACATGCACACACATTCAAAATTAATAAAATAACATAGGTACCTACATCAACTGGGACATATCACTCACTTTATTCAAAGCAACTTTAAATAATGTACACGATTTGATATCAAACAAAACTGTAAGATTGTGTAAAAAACTATATATTATTTAAATATATATTTAGTTACAACAAATAATATGCATAACAATTATATACGTTATTGTAACAAATTAAGTATTTATTTCAATTATTATAAAAAACGAATGAATTAATTACTTAAAAATCATAAAATATAGTATCTATTAATCGAAGAATGTCATTATGTCAACCATATTTTAAATAGGTAGTAGCATGGCGAACGTCGTTCATTACACACACGGCGGTGTTGTAAAATATCGTTTTATATGTTTTACTACTTATAAAGGCCCTACATAAAAATGTTTTATTTTTACATCGTTGAATGTAGAAAAAACACGGTTAAGTCGCTCCGTTATATAGCAGGTGTACCTCGTCATTGAGTAGGTCACTGCAATAGATGTGTTAAATTTAAATGATACATTATTGCATACGAAAAACAACTCAGAGCGAGAAAACAGTCTGACAGCCTATATTACTATAAGTAGTAATAGTACCTATACATTTTGTATTATTATTTGGTAATTTATTTAACTATTTATTAATATTGTATAATTATAGGATTAATTTTTGCCAAATACATTGCATTTATTATATTATTAATTATTATAAATTATAATAGTGTTTACTATTTTTTATTCATATAATATATTATTGATAAGAATTTTCAAGCCTTAGATATTATAATTTAAAATATTGAACATTTTTTTGACTGTAATTTTAATATTTTTTGTATTTGCTTGACTATATATATCTATATTATGTAGACCATAAGGACAATATGCAACTCTATGTCTATACATTTTATATATTATATTTGATTAATTTGTTAGAAAAGTTAGGACTATGAATTGGCTACCTTAAAATTCACCTTAAATATTTAAGTGACGTAACAAACGGGAATATAGGTACATTTTTAGTTTGATAAAATACATACACAGAGAACGGACTGTATTGTTTTTTTGCAATATACATCAACCACAGGGTATCTATACAATGTCACCACTTACCACCAGGGTTGTTATGTTTAAAACACGTTTAAAACATCACAAAAAAACATATTGATTTTGTTTGAAACGTTTAAAACAGACGTTTTAAACATCAATAAAAGGCATGTGTTTAAAACAATATTTTTAGTAAATTTTAAATCAAAATAACCAATGGATTTTTTCTACTCTGCGGGATACTCTTTTTTAAATTATTTATTTGTTGAAAATCAACAGCTTCAACGATTTTAACATTAAAAACGATGACATCCAAAGCAATTGGCAAAGCATCCAATCAATTGTTGTAGATAAAACTTAAAATAAGCACAACCTCCCATATTTTGAAAAAGCTGTTCGGTGTTTAAATTTATAACAAATAAATAAAATATTATTGACTATTAAGTACTAAGTACCTAAAACATGGTTAAAGATTAGGTAATAGGTAAAATAAGACATTAACATAATAAGAACACTAATAAGTAGAAACAAAAAGAAATGTATTTATTGGTCAATATAAAAAAAAATCATAGGTAAACAAGACCCAATCAGCTGATTGAGTTTCGCTTCTATATTATTCTATTATAATAATCACGAATCAGGATGTAAATCTTACTTGAACCGAAATACTGTGTTCAACTTTTATTACTTTGAATTAAAGGGTTTTTTTACATCTTTAAAACATGTTTCTTTTTTATACGTTTTATTTGTTTTTTTTTTAAAAAAACCGTGTTTTTTAACAACCCTGCTTACCACCCTCTAGGTATTATCAATACTAAAGAACATTGGACATTTTATAATAGTTGATCATTATTATTAACTATATCAGTTTAAAGATATTGCTTGGAATAGTCTGAAAACTTGAGTACTTCAACTTACACCAAATAATAAAATTTAACAAGTCAACGTAAAATGTAAACGATCTCAAAACGTTTGTCTGGTATTATTGAGTAGGTCGTCAAAAATAAATGATATATTCACAGTGTCACATACCTACAACAAATTGAAAATATAAAATCTGTATTATTGGTAGTTTTATTATTTAATTTTAATAAATTTAAATCATTTTATTTGTGTAATACCTGTATGATTTTCGAAAATATTGTTAAATAAGTCCCAAGATAATTATTGATGAATACAACAACGGCAAAGGCCAATGGAACTATTAATAGGTTTTGTACTTGTACACTTGTAAATGTAAATCAGATGCATGCATTTCAATTTAAACATAATTATGATTCTTTATTACAGTTATGTTTATGGTTCTTTATTTAAAAATAAATCATTTGGTGTGCAGAAATCAATATAGTGTTCTATAGAAATAAAAAGAAACAAAATAAATTGAGGTACAGACATTATTGTAACTGATACTAAAATTGTAAACAATATCGTTTATGTAGGTGCATGCTGTAATACTGTATGTCTGAATAATATAAATAGGATAGATGTGTAGTATAGTATAATACAAGGCTCCTGATATATTATTACTATAGCAGTTGAAAAATATTAAGAATACATATTATGCACAGTTTTTTTTTTATAAACATTTAAAGTTTGATTTTTGACAACATTTTTCAAATTTCAAATTTAAAAATGATTTTGTAGTTAAAAAGTTATAAAATTATCAATTTTTATAGTTAAGGTTTGAAAATTTAAAACAAGGTTCCATGTAAGTAAGTTATTCTGTAAACAAAAAATCTCAAAAATATAAAAAAAACAGTTTTTTTTATAATTATCTTATGTTCAAATTTGGACGAAATTACATATTAAATAACCAATAATAACGATTTTAGTTATTTTGTTGTAATTTTAGAATATAAATTCAACTTATACCGTTTACTGTATTAATAATAGGTATAAACATAATATAAAATAACCACACTGAAAAACTGTCTCCGCTCAGAATCGTTTTTCGTACACATTGATATTATAATATCAAAGAATTCAATTAATGTAATAGTAATACCATACATTATACAGTGACCCACTATTGTAACCTACTGTATAGCAGAGAGACATCCACTTGCCCTCCTTTTATTATATTTTAATTTTAATGCGAGTTATGAGTATTTTAAAATATACAAACAATTTTGAATTTACAATTTTAAAATACAAATTGTCAACATTTGAACTTTAAATGCTTATAAAAAAAATTGTTCACATGTATTTTTAATATTTTTAAACTACTATTGTAACAATATATCAGGAGCCTTGCATTACATTTTAACGCTTTTTGACCCAACAAATAATATTTTATTGACATTTATAGAAAAAAAAACTAAACAAATTGAAAATTGAAAATGTTCATAAAGTGATCAAAATAAGTCAAAATATTTTTAAAAAATAATGAAGTATAGGAGTTGATAAAATAAACACATGGAGAAAATTTCAAGTATCTACGGTTATTCATTTTTGAATTATAACAAAATAAAAAAAGGTGGGTATAAGTGGATATCGTTCTGCTGTACAGTTGGTTACAAGTGGGTCACTGTAATGGATGGTGTTAAATTTGAATTCGATGATATAATATCATTGTATAAGAAAAACGATTCTGAGCGAAAACGGTCAGTCAGCTTATGATATTATTGTGAATAAAGTAATTTATATATGACCTATTTACGTGGCACCTTGTTTTAAATTTTTAAACCTTAGCTATAAAAGTTGAACATTTTATACATTTTTACAAAATAATAATTAAATTATAAATTTGATAAATGTTGTCAAACTTTAAACTTTAAATGCTTATAAAAAAAATTGTGCCTATGTATTTTTAATATTTTTCAACTGCTATTGTAACAATATATCAGAAGCCTAGCATTAAATTTTCACGCATTTTTATCCAACAAATAACATTTAATTGATATTTACAGAAAAAAAAACTAAAAAAATTGAAAACTGGCAATGTCCGTAAACAGCTCAAAAAGAGTCAAATTATTTTCAAAATTTTATCGTGTATAGAAAATGCTAATATAAACATTCAGTGAAATTTTCAAGTATCTACAGTCATTCGTTTTTTAATTACAATAAAATAAGAAAATCGTTACATGAGAAATCGAATGAATATCAAATGTTGTAAAAATATGAATTTCAAACGCTCATAAAAATTTTATTTGACTTTTTTGTAGACATTTCTTTTTGATAAAGGTAGAAAAACTTAAGGATATTCATTTATTATATTTTCAAATCTTAGATTTAAAAAGAAAAATTTTTATGAATTTCTAACTCAAAATAATTTGCTAATTTTCGTGATTTTTCCGTATTTTGTCAATATTTAAACTTAAATGCTTATAAATAAAAATTTTGACTAAGGATTTTTAATTTTTTTCATCTGCCTTTAAAACAATAACCTAGGAGCCTTCTATTAAATTTTCAAACTTTTTTAACCAACAAATAAAATTTTATTGATGTTTATAGAAAAAAAAAATAAAAAAAAATGGAAATTGAAAATGTCCGTAAACAGCTCAAAATAAGTCAAAATATTTGGAAAATGTTATGGTGTATAGAAAATTCTAATATAAATATTTAGTCAAAATTTCATGTACCTACGGTCATTTGTTTTAGAGTTGCACCAAAAACCAAAATTGATTTTCTCGAAAACAGATTTTGCGTAAAAATGCCCGTTTTTGCTTAATTTTTCTTTTGTTTTTACGTCGCTTTTGAAAACTACTGAAAAATTTTTACTTTTGACGCCCCAAAGTACCAACTAGATTCACTTTCCTATCAGAAAAGTTACTATTGAAGAAAATCCAAGCTTTTTTACTTTCCTAAAAGGTGATGACAGACACAAAAATAAAAAATAAAAAAACACACATCATTGTAAAATCAATACATTCATCGCTCCGCTCAGAACCTACAATCGCTGCATGAGAAATTAAGTGAATATCCAATATTGTAAAAATTTGAACTTCAAACGCTCATAATTTTTTTTATTAATTTCTAACTCAAAATAATTTGCAAATTTTCGTGATTTTTACGTAAGAATTTTATTGACATTTATAAAAAAAAAAAACCAAAAACGTTGGATACTTAAATTTCCGATCATTACATTTTAGAATTGTAAAATCAATATACATTCATCGCCCAGAATCTAAATGCACATCTTATTGTAACTATAATCAATAAATTTAAGGATCTACTCAGAATATAAAATAAACAAGTTGGAATGTATACTATATTCGTGGTTTCCAGTAAAATGTTGTATTTATTTTAAAATTTAAAATTATTAGGTATAATGTACATTATATTATGTATTACATTATACAGATCATATTTTTTCTAAAAGTAATTTTTTTCGAAACATCTTTTTCTTTTGGACATTTTGATCCCTAACTCTTAAGTGGATCGCAGTTGTCAGTACTCTGTGTTTATATACTGTATACCTAACCTATTTTGCGAGCGAGGCGACGGTTGCCGTCTATATAGGTACTATGATTTTCTTTACTCGTTAGCGGGGAACCACGACATTATTTCCTTTTGGTCTCAAAATGATAATATTATAAGTAAAGTATAATAGTGGAAAGTTTCAAGTATATAATTAATCACTTTTGAATCACTACAACAAATTAAATAATCTCATTTGAAACGATATTCCTTTGATAAAAGTTAAAATTTACCTATTTTTCAAACGCTCGTAAAAATCTCATGTGGTTTAGATACTTTTAAGTCTTTAAACAACCGTCAACCAATTAAAATTGAAATTTTATCAATTTTAAGTACAAAATAATTTGTCAATTTTCGTGTTTTGGTATAGGGACCTATAATTACTACGAATTGAATTGCTCTAAAATCTAAATATTAAGAAAAATATCCTTAGGAAATGCCATAAACTTAAAATATTCACTAGTAATATTTAAAAAGGCGGGTAAGTGCATGTCGCTCTGCTGTCAAAATTCGAACTTTAAATGCTTATAAAAAAATTATGGTGTCGTACAGCACTAGCACTAGTCGGCGTCAGATAAATTGACAAGGCGCGGCGGCGCTTTTCAGTGTAGCCCAAACTAGTTGCGGTGTGTTTCGACTGTCGACCGCACGGCGCTCCCCACCAAGTAGTTTATCCTAAATGTATAAAAATAAAAGACCTCGGCTGACAACGACAATATTACTAGATTATAACACGGTCTTAGAAGACCGTCGATTATAATTTGATATCGAAATTATGGAATATACCGGTGGGCTTACTATTATATTATGATCTAAGCCTGTGGAAATATACTAATATAAGATCTATCTGATGGATATTTTAATAATTTACACCATTCGTTATTCGCACGATGTAGAAAGATACATAGGCGCAACTAGGGTAAAAATTCTTGGGGACTAACAAAACTATTTATTAAAAATAACCTACAGGGGGCTTATATCTAAATCAATAAGGGATATTTTTGGGGGGGCTAAATCTTAGTCAGGGGGAGCCCCCTCCCCCCTAGTTGCGCCAATGGAAAGATATCATCTCTACATCGTTGTTATTCGGAATAACATCCATATACGAAGAACCCTTGGTTTTCCTTATTCGCGCCACCGCTATGCCTAAATATCAGACGCCGTCTGTAGTACTTACCTCCCGTAGCACAGACTTCTATTACTTCTACTACTACACTACTACTACCATTCTACACTACACTACAACATCTGTGCTACAATTGGATAGAATTCTGTGGTCTTGGGTACCACCTAATCTGTCGCTCTTATCACCATTAGAGTTATCACCAGTAATAGATAATCATAAATAATGATAATAGTATGATAAACAGATAATGTTGTTTTCACTCGTCAGTCATCACTCATTCACAATATTCACTCCACTCTGTGCTTAAACTGTGTTCAGTTCTTCAGTTAATGAAATGTTACCGTGCGTTTCGTATCGTCGTTACTCGCTACTGGCTTCGCATCAGATAAGACGTAAATACTAAATTTAAAATAATAATATTATTGTACTGGAAGTGTGATTGTAGTCATAAATTGCATGTATAATTTATTTGCCGACGACAAGACGTACTCGTACGAACGGTTCGTTGGTCGGTACGCTGTGTCGTCCTACACGGTTCGCCGTTGTCGAGTCGTATCGATTGTTTTCCGCCCCCGCATGATACTCATGGATACGACGATATAATTATTCTGATATTATTATAGTAACAACCATCCCGTCTTGTTGCTAAGTTATAGTACGCTGTTTTCGAACGTAACATTCTCTCCGACGTCTGTGATTCTGCCGAGTGTGTCAAAAACTGTTGTAATTGTATCGTACATGATACAACAGCATACCTACTGTTACCTGCCTGCTCAGGTGTGTGTGCTGCCTACATACTATTATAGACGAGTGGTTGGTTATTTCGTTGTTGCCATCCTTCGCGAGATCCACTTTCCAAAAATGGACCAAGCACATTATGACGAAGGTACCTAATTCAAATTTTTATTTTATTATTATGACAATCAATTGATCTCTATTGGACATTTTTATTTTTACCCTTTGTAAAGTTATAATAATATAACATTGTGTGGTCTAGTGCTACATAACCGTTGTACAGTGTTAGGTATGCATATATTGTTATTATTGTTATTATTATGATTTTTTCTAGACAGTTATTGATTAATCATACTGAGATGAAAAAAATCCAAGGTCAATTTCGGGCAGTATCTAGATCTACACTATCTACTGCTCATCTATTCTGTTTGTATTCGACACGTAGGTTGTTATTATATTGTGTTTGCTTGAAACCCCCATGGTCTACCTAGTACCTAGGTACTAATATATTAGTGTCTAATATATTTTATTTTTCCATCCGTTTTGATTTGTTTTATTTAATCATTGTTTTGCTTTTTAACTTTTATCTATACGTATAATATAATTTTGTAGTTTGAGTTCCTAACGAAATATTGACACACAAAATCTGATACCTTAGTAGCTAAATAAAGAAGCTAGAACCTATTTTATTTGCATGATACCAATCTAGGTATTACATGGTTTGTTAATATGTTACTACCTATTTTATAGTTCAATAATATTATACGTGTATTAGGTATAGAGTATAGACATATTTAAAAAATGTATTAACTTATTACAATTTTAATAATAATAATATTATAATAAGTAATAGCTACCTAACCCAAATAAATAAAAAATCAATTAATTAATTGGTACCTATCACTTTAAAATACTATAAATATTAATATGAAAAATAAAAAAGTTTTGCTCTTCACAATTTCTTGTATTGCATTTTTAAACATAAGAATAAAAAAATAATTCTTCTATTAATTACCTATATATTAGCAATCATTGATTCAAATTATTCAGGTATTTATATCTATTTTACTATTTAATAGTGAAATTCCTCTGAAATCTTAAATCTTTTATCATCTTTTACCTATTTTCCACCAAGCTGTATAACTATAGAGTTCAGTGCTATTTTCCGTTATTAATTGTATTTTGTAACCAAATGGATTTATTTTTAGGTATATATTCTAAGAAAAAATATGCTGGTTTTATGTAGAAATGTCTTTAGTTAAAAATATTTTTTTAAAACATGCACATCTTGAGAATCACAGAGTTGTTAACTTTGCGGGACTAGAAATAAGTTTTTATTTGTGGTATTTATGTTTATCTAAATAGTTATCTCTCCATTTTTTTTTAATCATTAAATAAGTTTGAAATTTTTTTAAGCGGTCTCCCATCCACCTATCTTACTATGAACATTGTATTCTTGTAACCAGGATTTTTTTAGGGGTGTGTATTAGTTTTATATTTAAATATAACACTGGGGCTTTAAACACTCCTTTATAGTCACTAGTCACTAGTCATCAATCTTCATAAATAAATATCCTCCTAAATATCTAATATCAAATAGAACCATATGACATTATATTATTTTGTAGAAATTTGAATCATATAGTTCATACATTGAACCAATAAGAAGTGGTGTTCCAACTGTTTAGTCCAATCCTTTATAAATAGTTTCACAAATTTTATTTTGACTTACAATTTATCTCAGGCACGTAAATAGGTGCTTATATTTGGAGGGGGGCAATTAACCTTTTTCAGAAAAGTTGAGGCTTAAAATATGTGCTAATTAATTATTAGTTACTACAATATGGTCGTGAGGAGGGGGGGGGAAATCTGTCTCACCACCCCCTTCATAACGTGCTTGACTTATCTAAATATTGTTTGTACTTCCTGGTATACATTTAATCATTGAGTATTCAACCGTTTTTCCTTTTTAATTAATTTCATAGTTGTACTTATATTCCTGAAATATTCATATATAATATTGATCACTAGAAATCAAACTGTTTTTTGCATCAGTACGTATACATTAATCACTAAATTAGATTATTATTTGTTTCAATATCTGTACAAATTGTAAACCTAATATAGGTAAATATATGTTTATATGATTTTATTCATATTTATTATTTTTGTTATTATAATTATAGGATTTCCAAAAGAAAATGAAATTATTGAATTATTACCATGCATAATATGCAATCGTTCATTCCGTCCAAGTTTATTACAACGTCACTCAGCTATATGCCAAAAAAACGCTAAAAAACGTAAGGTACCATTTGATTCATCTAAACAGCGTAGAGAAGGTACTGATATGGCAGCATATTTACCACATATGAAAAAGGCTCAAGATGCCTATATTGGCATAGAAAATTCAAAAAAAAACTGGAAAGCTAAGCATGAAGAGCTTGTTAGAGCTGTGAAAGCAGCACGAGGTGAAAAAGTTGATGAAAAACTACCGACTAAACCTGTTGACTCTGAAGAATGTCCACATTGTGCACGAAATTTTGGACCTAAATCGTATGATCGACATGTAGAGTTTTGCAGAGAAAAAGCTCAGCGAATATCTACTGCACCAGTTATAAGTCAAGTAGCTAAAGAACGGCTTGAAGCAAGAATAAAAGTTAGTATATTTAATTAAAAATATAATGGGTGCCTATTTTTAGTTCTTAATTATATTGAATTAAAAAAAAAATATTTTATCCTGTGTTTTATAGACGTTGATTTGTTTATTATTTAAGATTTTATTTTATTTCTATTTTTAGTACCGTGCTCCTCCACTTAAGTCACAGCGTACAGTTACTAAAGAGAAGTATTCTCCAAAAATTAAAAGTTTTACTCAAGATGTTTCAAGTGTACCAATAAAAGTGATACAGCCATTAAAAACTATTAAAAAAAGAACCCCACCAAATAGAAATATTGTATGTAAGTATATTTAGTTTTTTATCCACAAATTAATTATATATTTTTAAGTCATCCATCAAAAACAGTCATATATTATAATTTACCATTTTTGAGTTTTTTTCATCTGTACTCAATGGCGAGTATGTATTTTGTATTTTAGAACTGACTTTATGCAATATGCATGCATGTTACCACCCACATTAAAATAATATTTTATTCATAAATATACATTAAAAGATATGGTTTGTTTAAGTTAATTAAATAAAAGTATTCTAGTATAGGTACATTTAATATTAATATTATTTAATGTAAATGAAACAGAATGAGAAATATCTTACAGTTTGGATGTTATTCAAGAACTATAAATTATAATATTAGTATAGACTAGGTATTTAAATAATTTGTTTCCTTAAGTGAGTGAAGGAGAACCCATTGTATTATTTATATTTAGACATCTGTATTTATAATCTCTCCCTTTATTTGGCTGTTAGTTAACTTTTCTAAAACACATATGTTATTATAAAGGAAGACACATGACATTGTTAATTATAGAACTCAATTATATACACAAAAAAAATACATTTAATTTGATTATATAGTTTGTATTTTAAATTTATGTTGTAAAATCTATGAAATAATACTATAGGACGTTAACATAAGTATTATTTGAAGATAGAAAGATAGTAAATGTAACTAAAAAAAAAAAAATAATAATATTAAATTAATTTTTATAGCTAATATCCCACGTCAACTATCAACAGTAGTGAAAAAGAAAGATCAAATATCAAAAAGTCTCTATGGGTAATAACCGCTATTATGTAAAATATGTTTGTAATTTTTAAATTGAGTTTTATTCTTTCAGGGTTAAAAATAAAATATACTTGCCTCAAAAGCCAGATCTAAAAAATGAAACAGTTATGAAGAAATCTGAATCGGCCTATATTCTTAGTTCTCAAAATCACATAAAACAAGAAGTTAATAAGATGGTCAATAGTTTTGACAAAAAAAAAATTTCGAAGTCGTGAGTGGAAAGTATAATGTATTCCAATGTTTGAATAAGCTGTGAATTGATTGATAATTAAAACGTATTAATGTAAATGTATAAATACATATTATTTAGAAATTTTTCATTTAATTCGTTAAAAAGAAATAAGGTAACTTTTACAGAAATTAAACAAGTAAATAACTTTAATACAACTATAAGCGGAAGCATGCAATTTTATACAAAATATTGAAAATCAAAATGTCATATTATTATATGCTTAACAGAAGATGTATTCTAACATTATTTAAAAACATTTACTCATTTAATGTCAACATTTTATTGAATAGAGAATTCATTGAGAATTGTAAAATATTGATAAAAAAAATAAGAATAAACAATAGGACTAAAATAATGCTACTCCTTAAGCTATAAATACTGAGAAATACCATTGTTTTCATACTTTTGAGCAGAAATTGTTATATATATATAAAAAAAAAATCCATCTAAAGTAAAAATTTAATATACAATTCACAATGGGTGCCAAAGATGAAAAACTGTATGGTATAAGTATCATAAATGCTAAACATGAAATAATATCAATTGTTGAGTTGTATAAAATTCTTATCTTGACTATTCAACTTATCGAAAGTTGTATACATTAAACATAGAAGAATAGAATTTATTTCTGTACAAGAAATATAAAATGTACCTAGATGACAAGACAAAACTCTTTTGTTCAATTTATTAAGAACTAGTTGATAATGGTTCAAACATGCTTATTGTATTGTAAAAGATAATAATATTAAGAAACCATTACATATGCCACTTCATACTACAGCCTAATGTTATAAATTATAATTAAAATGCTAATATTGTGTTAGAATGTTAGAAAAATAACTCTTTGACATTGAGTCCAATATTCTAAACAATTTTGATTCCAACCCTAAAATTGCTTAAAATATTTTAAAAAGAACTATTGTTTTGTAATTTTTTAATTATTAAAAGTATTTATGTAGACTTAATCTATAAACAAAAAATTCTAATTTAATTTACTGAAATAAAAATAATATTGATATAAAAACAAGTTTTTATTTATCATTTATAAATAATTATTATTAAAGTAGGCACTAAAATTAATTGCATCTAGATTTTCTTTATTAAAACCATAACATTTGTCGGTGGTCAAGATGTTAATATGTTGGAAATAAATGTTCAATGTTAATTTCTTAGATATTATACAGTGTGATTACAATTTAAGGAAACACTAAATATTTTAGCTGAAGTATCATGAATTTGATTCAGGTTATTTTTTCTGATTAGAAGACTTAATATTACAATTATTTTTGAATTTGTTTCAAACAAAAGCTTACTTTTTTTTTTTTATTTAATTTACATTCATTATTTTTTTTTGAAGAACTGGCTAAAATAGTTTTTTCTATCTTAGAATACACAAATTTAACATATTACTGTAATATTTACGTCGTCTTCTTGCTAACTCAATATACAATTTTTATAGAAAAAATTACTTCAACTTGATATTTTTAGTATAACTTAAATGAATATTATTAGAAGTTGAAAAAAATATTAAAACACATTAGTATATTAAAATTAGTGTCAATAAATAATTAAGTAGAATAAATTAAGACCTGAAGTTTGTTACTCTTGTATATTAATTTCCAAGGTTATTAATTTAGGGAGCTGTAGAAGGTTAACAAGACAATACAGGTTTAAAAAGGCTCTAAAAAAAAATTGTTTTAAATTGCATAGCTTGTATTTTTATTCTTTTAATGATGTGGGATTATCCTATGTACTTAACAATCAGCTAATGTAGTAAATGTAGTTATGTATGAGTAACGGCCATAGAGATTATTTCTTATAAAATTCTTAAAATATTATTTCTTAATCTTTATTCTCTATAATCAATACAGCTTCTTCAAAACATTTGATGTTAATTATTGTAAAATATCAATACATTGTGATTTTTCTTATTTTAGCCAACCAGATTTGGATATTTACAACCCTTGTTTGGATAGCTATGATCCATTTAAATCAGCTGAACAACAAATGAAAGAACTTGATCTAGACATAAACATAATCGACATTGGTCTTAAAAATCCATTAAATATTACCACATCTGATAATATAGAAAATCTTCAATTGTCTCCAACATCGGCATTCGTTAAATATTCTCCAGTCTCTCCTTTAGTATCGTCTCCAGATAATATTGAAAACGCATTTCCCAATGAATTTCACTCTGACACTAATCTTAACAGTCATCCTCTACACAATCTAAGCAATTTAAGTTTGTGTTCTATTGTTAGTATTGAATCAGCTGATTTTAATAATGAAACTCATAGTGCTATGGTGCGAGGTACAGATCATCCAAAAAGTCCTACAAAACGAAACATCTCTCATAATCATAAAAAACATATAGCTATTGAAAATATGCTTTATGGTGATAATGAAAAAGATAAATCAAATCTCAATTTTGATTTGGCGGAACAAGAACTTTTAAAATCTGTGTCGGAATTTGAAAATTTGTTGAAAATAACAGATGATGATGATATAGTATCACCATCTTTAAATAGAACCTCTGCCCTTAGTATGATCAACGGAATTAATTCCAATAGCAGTGCTGATTCAGCTTACGGAAGGTAAGGCGAGCAATCAATGGTGTTTCAATTGTCATCGGGTACTTGCACGGTTTGAACGGGTTTCATTTGGAATCCAACACTTACTGATTTTTGCCAAAATCAGCCTAACACGGGTAGTTAACACATTAAAATTATTAACATATTTGATAATTATAGCACATTATAACACATATTTGATTATGGTTTTGCTTATTTGGTCTGGATATGAACACCGAGTAAGAATACAACATTGATTAGTTAATTTTTTTCATTTAAAAAAAATGTTACTTAGCTGAGAAAAAATAAATAAAATGAGTTCCATATTTTTACTAATCATAAGTATTTACTTAGAATAATTCATTTTTTTTTTCATTTAATAAAGTGCATTGTATTTTTGGCATCTGTTACTAAAGCAAATAATGTGTTCACCAGATTGTGTTTGTTTTAAATAAATAATTAAAATATAATAGTTCACTCAAACCTGACACCTAATAACACATTTTATAAATTATAAAATCAAATAACTCATTAATCACTAAACACTTCCTATAAAGTAATAGTTTATAAAATATCACTTAGAACTACTTTATCAATCAAATTATTAATAGCATTAATTAATTTATATTATTATTAATAATTTTTATCAATTTATTATAGAAAATAATCCAGTTCATTTTATAATTTAATAAAGTTCTTTTATGTTTATAATACCGTATAATGGGGTAACTTTGATACCCATATATTTTTATTCACCAAAATACCATGGTGATTAAATATTTTTTTCTTATGATGAGGTTACTTTGATATCACATTAAGAAATATAGGTATCAAAGTTGCCCATTACGTTGTGTAACTTTGATAGCATATTAAAAAGATTGATATCTCAAAAGATAACATCAGAAATTTAAAAATTAAAACGTTAAAATATTGATCATAATTAGCTGTACTTAATACTTAGTTTTGAGAGTTTTATCGTAAATACTATAGAAGTTATCCATAAAATAAAAAGTAGAATTGTCATAAAACAGTAAAAAATTATCAAAGTTACCCCCATTTTACCGTAGTGAAGATTTTTGAATATAATAATGATTGAACAGCTTTATATTATATAAGTTAATTTATAGGTATTATTATAATATATAATATTATTAATTATTGATGTATATATTATATTTTTTTTTATCAGCTTGAACAGAAAAACTGAGCAGGCGACAACAGACAATTACCTTACATTGCTGAAAGCTGCTAAATTTTGTCATGAATGTGGATTCAAATATCCAATTGTTGATATTAAATTTTGTACTGAGTGTGGAATGCGGCGCATTGTATCATGATCGAGTTGCTTCAATTTCAATATTTATGTTTTATTGAGGGTATTAAGAAAATGTGTTAAATTTGTAGTGTAGAGTATATTTTAATATTTTTATACTTATATAATTATAAATTATAATCAATAAGCTAACACAATTTATAATAATTATTATTATATAAAGTTGCATTATTTTGTTTAACCCCTGAGACTGATTTTTTGGAATGAAATTAGTTTGAGTGTATTTTATCACTTACTTTATTTTATATTTTACTAATTCAACAAGACCAAAGTATTAACAATAATATAATTTTTTTACAACAATATTGCTAAGGTATTCAAAATATAAATTTGTATTCGCTTACATTCTATATCTACATTACTTAAATTGGTTATAGTTTCTTTAGTTCTCTTTTATAATGTGTAAACAATAAATATACAATCATATTGAATTGTATATCTCATAAATGATACTATTTCTTAACCTACACGGTAATTCATCCTATATAATAGGTACCTACTTTATACTATTACTAAATTAACACTATACATTTAGGTACGCGGCTAAATTTCAGAAAAAAAATAGTGTCTATACAATAATAAATCACTAAATATAAATTTTTTGTGTTTCAATTTCACATTATGTGTAATTATTGTATAGTAATATTTTTTCAACTTAGCGGCCAATACATTCAATTACTTTCCATATTAAAAGTATTGTAACTTAATGTAGATTATACACCAAAAAACTACCTATATTCTAATTAATTTAATTAACAGGATTGTTACCAAAGGATTTAATTTCTTACTTCGATAATGTATTAAATATTTTACCTAAATTTATACAAAAACATTAATAATATGATAAAACTATTTTAATTAGGTACTTTTTCTAAAAAAATGTTTTCTCAGTATTTGTTATTTTCAATTGTTTTTAATTATTTAAATATATATATCATATATATTGTACTAGGTAAGGACACTTTCATTTCTTCACCCTCTTCAAATATTAACACAATTTATTGATTTTATTATTTTAATATTCATCATATTTACAGATTTACTTGTAATTTAAGATTAGTTTTATGAAAGTTAACTCACAAGACACAAACTATATTCATTGTAATTTTGTCTTAGTATGCCTAGTTTTTTTTTTCATACAATTTTTCAAGAAACATAGCAAATTAATAGGAACAGAAAATTATATAATATGGCTTGCTATTATTTACAAGTGTGAGTCCAAAGAGATTTGGAATCTAGTTACTAATAATTTATTATTTTTTGACTGTCAAAATTCTATATACATATTATCTTTGAATGCCAACTGTCTAAACATAAATCTTTTTAGAAATTGTATTCTTCTTTTGTCACATCCATGTATATTCTATAGCTGTGACTAGAGAGCCTTTATATATCTTGGCTCTCTAACTGTAACTGCTTACGTAAATGTTTATTTGGTTTTTTATAGATGTTATACAAAATTTAACAGTTTTTAATTATCTTTCCTTAGGTACCTACCTATTGGTTTTTTTTTATCGTTTTTATTATTACAGAAATGTATATTTTACATAGATAATATAAGAATACCTATATTTTATCTACTATGATATTTTAGTCAACTTTTTGTTTTTTTGTATAAGCTATTAACAGTATTTTAAAATGTGACAGTGTGGTGCTATAATAATGTAGTATTAATAAGTCATTATTCATAGATTATATATCAACTATCATAATTCATAATTATAATCAACACATTTCATGTTCGTGTATTATGCCAAAGAAAGCTATAATTACTCATGTATTATTTATTGATTTCTTCTACAGCTGTTCAAATAATGGATTATTTCCGTATGTGTTACCAGTACATAAATTGATACTTTAATATTATTTAATATAATTAATATTAATAATTGAGTGTAGGTATTCAAAGAAGAAACATTGGCACAATTCACAAAGTTGATTACCAACATTTAATAATATTTTTTAGCTTATTTTTCATAATGAAAATATTGCATTCCTCTATTAAAATGACATACCTAATATAATTTTGAAACAACTAAATAGTATGTATTCAATTTTTGTTAACTCCTGGATTTATGTATTAATAAATGTTTTATTTAATTTTATAAATTATTTTTGTTGTTATACGAGTAATAATATATGATTTTACTTTATTTACAGTGTTAATAGTTTAATACTTTACACTCTGTTGTCATGCATTTTTCTTTAATTTTGTAACTACTTAACCAGTGTTATTTGATATTTAAAATAATAAAATTTCTAAGTATTAAATCATTTAAATTGTTTGTATTTTTATTTTATAATATTTTAAAACTACCTCCCGTTTACGAGTATATTGTGATCACTAAAAAAATGTTCGTATATTTCTACTTTGCCGGGAACCTATTTTTTGTAATTTACTACACTGAAAACGATGGTGGCCAATAAAGAGGGGTCCTTTAAAGTAGAAAAGTTCTGCTTTTGAATAAAGAAAAGTATATTTGTTGTACAATAGGTATAATGTGTTTTTTTAAAAAAAAAAATATTGTTTAATAATTTCATAAACCCTATACTGCTCCTCCTCTCCTGACTATTCGGTGCGATTCACCGAGCATGCTAATCCCATTTTTTCAATTTATAATGAATTTATGTATTTTTGAATTCTCGGATATATGTACTTAAGGGTGATGCAGTCGATGAAAAAAATGGCTTTTGGACCAAAAATCCAGACAAAACTTAAAGAATTTGGTTTGATGGTTTTTAATTTTGAAAACTGATTATGGTTGGTTAACAAGTTTACTATATACCTAGGTGTAGCCAATATCCATAATATATGTTTATAGAGGCGATATTATTAAATATTCCAAACATTGCTAGTGTTATCTACACTAATATTAAAAAAAGAAAGATTTGTACTTTTGTATGTTTATAACGAATATATTAAAATTTAATTTGGTGTTCAAAAATAATAATAATAATAGTATCTCTATATATAAAAATCACAGACTAAGATATACAGAACTGGAAACGAATGAGCCGGCGGAGTGCGGGGTCTGGGTCAAATGTTCAACGGTTCCTTTTCTGACGTCGGTACAACCGCGACCGCTGGGCCATCTATTGGCAAATGTTATATGCCTATAAATAATCCCTATATTAATAAAATGTTACAATATTCAACATTGTTACTGCATGAAATATTTAATAAACTTTAGACTTATTATACTAATTTTGTTTCTTGAATGTGCATACTATATTTTATACTAAATAATTTAATCTAAGATATATTATACTTTATTTACACATATATATATATATATTATAAATTAAGTACAGAATAGGTACTGCAGAGCAAGTACTGACTATATTATTTTATGATAATATATATAAATGCTATACTTTTTTATTACTTATATTTGAGTAGTAAATTTCAGGGCTTGAAACCGGTTACCATGACCAATTTTGGGTCTGGTAACCGCTTCCCGGTTTGTAAGTTTACATTTTAAGAAGCGGTTAACAATTACCTGTAACCACCAAGTTCAATTAAGGGGTAACGTGTAGCGGTAACCTTTTTTTTTAAAAAATCGTTAATTCAACAAAACCGGAAAATAAAAAAAAAAATAACGTTATATTTGATTTTTATATTTTTTTTTTTTTTGGAAATTGTATTCTATTTTTTTAATTAATAATTTTACTTACAAAATAATAATAATGTTATGTAATAATAAGTACGATTAAATATGGTATACTGTCTGTAGCCGCAATGATAAGTAATAAGAGGAAGTCACAACCGCATGTGTTGTTTTATTGCCACAAAAGTTGCCCTGATCAATTAACAACAATAAAAATAAACCTACAGAAAATAACTAATAAGAAAATACATACCCCATGTCCGAATCAAAATCTCCTATAAAACTTAGTCTTCAAAACACTGCAACGTTCACTGCACATTTCAGTCTGCTTATGATATATTATTCCCAGTTGACAAATCTTCACTGAAGAAAACCATTTCTCAAATAACACGCAGCCTACGGTAAGATGTTCAACATTATTCTTATAACCTAAGCGTTACAGATATTGCGGGAGCAATGAATGTTTTGATTTTACAATGATGTGTAGGTATATGATTCTCGTATAATGATTTTCTTCTTTTGTTGTTATACAAAAACTATTAACCGTCGGTATTTAAAATGTCCATCAAATGTTTAAACTATCCTTTTCTATACATAATAAAATGTTCAAAATATTTCGACTCGTTTTCAGTGATTTATAGACATTTGAAACTAAAAAGAAGGATTATTCATAGGGCACCAGGATATCAATGTTCAAGACTAAACAAAAATTCAACTAGAACCACATTACTAAAAAAAAAAATTGAAAGAGGGGGTTGGCACACGCAGGCAAATGCATTTAAGAAAACAAAAAAAAAAAATTAGAAAAAATAAATAGTAGGAACACACATTAAAGAGTTCAAACTAAGATTTCCATAATCTTAAACGGAAAAAACTATTCATAATATTTAGTTCCTTACAGTAGGATTATTCCTATGAGTCAAGGTTATCAATGTTTAATAATTCGGCTAAAGACAAAATCATAAAAAAAGTTAGAAGGGAGGTGTTGGCGCCCGCAGGCAAATGCATTTTAGAAAAAAAAAAAAAATTAAGAAAAAAATAAATAGTAGGAACACACATTAAAGAGTTCAAACTAAGATGTCCATAATCTTAAACGGAAAAAACTTTTTATAATATTTAGTTTATTAAAGAAGGATTATTCGTATGAGTCAAGGTTATCAATGTTTAATAATTCGGCTAGATACAAAATCATAAAAAAAAATTATAAGGGAGGTGTTGGCACCTGCAGGCAAATACATTTTAGAAAACAAAAAAAAATTTAGAAAAATTACATAGTAGGAACACACGTTAAAGAGTTCAAACTAAGATGTCCATAATCTTAAATGTAAAAACCATTCAAAATAATTATAGGTAGTTCATTTAAGAAGGATTATTCATAGAATATTAGATTATCAATGTTCAAGTCTACACAAAAATTGAACAAGAGTCACAATACTAAAAAAAAAAATTGAAAGGGGGGTGTGGGCGCCCGCAGGCAAATGCATTTAAGAAAATAAAAAAAAAATTTAGAAAAAATTAAATATTAGGTACACACTAATAAAAAAAAAAAAAATTGAAAGGGGGTGTTGGCGCCCGCAGGCAAATGCATTTTAGAAACCAAAAAAAAAATATGTAGAAAATTATAATTAAGGAATACACATTAAAGAGTTCAAACTAAGATGTCCATAATCTTAAACGGAAAAAACTTTTCATAATATTTAGTTCATTAAAGAAGGATTATTCGTATGCGTCAAGGTTAAATGGTTAATAAGTCGGCTAGATCCCAAATCATAAAAAAAAATTAGAAGGGAGGTGTGGTTTGGCGCCCGCAGGCAAATGCATTTTAGAAAACAAAAAAAAAAATATGTAGAAAATTATAATTAAGGAATACACATTAAAGAGTTCAAACTAAGATGATTATAATCTTTAATGAAAAAACTATTAAAAATAATTATAGGTAGTTCATTTAGAAGGATTATTCATAGGGTACAGATTATCAATGTACAAGTCTCCACAAAATTTCAACTAAGGTCACACTCCTAAAAAAAAAAATTGAAAGGGGGGTGTGGGCGCCCGCAGGCAAATGCATTTAAGAAAGCAAAAAAAAAATTTAGAAAAAATTAAATAGTAGGTACACACTAATAAAAAAAAAAAAAAATTGAAAGGGGGTGTTGGCGCCCGCAGGCAAATGCATTTTAGAAACCAAAAAAAAATTGTAGAAAATTATAATTAAGGAATACACATTAAAGAGTTCAAACTAAGATGATTATAATCTTTAATGAAAAAACTATTAAAAATAATTATAGGTAGTTCATTTAAGAAGGATTATTCATAGGGTACCAGATTATCAATGTACAAGTCCCACAAAAAATTTCAACTAAGGTCACACTCCTAAAAAAAAAAATTGAAAGGGTGGTTTGGCGCCCGCAGGCAAATGCATTTAAGAAAACAAAAAAAAAATTTAGAAAAAATTAAATAGTAGGTACACACTAATAAAAAAAAAAAAAATTGAAAGGGGGTGTGGGCGCCCGCAGGCAAATGCATTTAAGAAAACAAAAAAAAAATTTAGAAAAAATTAAATAGTAGGTACACACTAATAAAAAAAAAAAAAATTGAAAGGGGGTGTTGGCGCCCGCAGGCAAATGCATTTTAGAAAACAAAAAAAAAATTTAGAAAAAATTAAATAGTAGGTACCACACTAAAAAAAAAAAAAAAAAAGAAAAATGAAAGGGGGTTGGGCGCCCGCAGGCCATGCATTTAAGAAAACAAAAAAAAAATTTGAAAAAATTAATATAGTACACACTAATAAATAAAAAAAAAAATTGAAAGGGGTGTGTTGGCCCCTCAGGCAAATGCATTTTAGAAAACAAAAAAAAAAATATGTGAAAATTATAATTAAGGAATACACATTAAAAAGTTCAAACTAATATGAATTATAATCTTTATGAAAAAACTATTAAAAATATTATAGGTATTCATTTAAGAAGGATATTCATAGGGTACCAGATTATCAATGTACAAGTCTCCACAAAATTTCAACTAAGGTCACACTCCTAAAAAAAAAAATTGAAAGGGGGTTTGTGGCGCCCGCGGCAAATGCATTTAAGAAAGCAAAAATAATAAATTTAGAAAAAATTAAATAGTAGGTAGACACTACTAAAAAAAAAAAAATTGAAAGGGGGTGTTGGCGCCCGCAGGCAAATGCATTTTAGAAACCAAAAAAAAATATGTAGAAAATTATAATTAAGAATACACATTAAAGAGTTCAACTAATGATTAAATCTTTATGAAAAAACTATTAAAAATAATTATAGTAGTTCTTTAAGAAGGATATTATAGGGTACCAGATTATCAATGTACAAGTCCTCCACAAAATTTCACTAAGGTCACACTCCAAAAAAAAAAAATTGAAAGGGGGTGTTGGCGCCCGCAGCAAATGCATTTAAGAAAACAAAAAAAAATTTAGAAAAAATAAATAGTAGGTACACACTAATAAAAAAAAAAAATTGAAAGGGGGTGTGGGCGCCCGCAGGCAATGCATTTAAGAAAACAAAAAAAAAATTAGAAAAAATTAAATAGTAGTACACACTAATAAATAAAAAAAAAATTGAAAGGGGGTGTTGGCGCCCGCAGGCAAATGCATTTAGAACCAAAAAAAAATATGTAGAAAATTATAATTAAGGAATACACATTAAGAGTTCAAACTAAGATGATTATAATCTTTATGAAAAAACTATTAAAAATAATTATAGGTAGTTCATTTAAGAAGGATTCTTCATAGGGTATCAGATTATCAATGTTCAAGTCTACAACAAAATTTAACTAGAGTCCACATTACTAAAAAAAAAAATTAAGGGGGGGTGGGCGCCCGCAGGCAAATGCTTTTAGAAAACAAAAAAAAAAATTCGAAAAATTAATGTAGAACACACGTTAAGGCTTCAAACTAAATGTCCATAATCTTTAATGAAAAAACTATTAAAAATAATTATAGGTAGTT